>CM042409.1:4984276-5071776 GCA_023634145.1 Thymallus thymallus
TGTCTCAGTAACGTTGTCTCCTCTACATAATATACAGTATATTATTCACGTCTATATACATCATTGATCATGAGTAGGGCTTCAGCCAACACAACATGTTTTATACACATTGAGATTATACTCTGTCTGCTGCACAGTTCCAGTTGAAAGGAAAGCATCTCTGGGGTGAGAAGGCCATTATAGTTTGGCCTCAATTGGTACCTGTGTGTCTGTGTCACATGGGGTGGCCACCTGACCGCCCTGTGCTCCACATGCACACCAAATCTACAGTACACACACACACACACACACACACACACACACACACACACACACACACACACACACACACACACACACACACACACACACACACACACACACACACACATCCTTTTGTGCCTATAGATATGTTCTCTGGGGAGAGGGGGAACATACTATCACCTCTCTCCTTCACTGTAGATATGTTCTCTGGGGAGAGGGGAAACATACTATCACCTTTCTCCTTCACTGTAATGGAGACACCTGGGGGAGTTACCACAACAAGGCTTCAAGTCGCACAGTATGAATGACGTCAACCCACCCAGTCAGCGGTCTGTATTGATCCCCCCCGGAACTGCAGACAAACATGAGAAGAACATGGGGGAACATGTCTCACAGACTCACAGACTCACAGGAAGGATGTTAGGTCTATTTATTTATTTTATTTTATTTATTTAACCTTTATTTAACTAGGCAAATCAGTTAAGAACAAATTATTTACAATGACGACCTACCCCGGCCAAAACCGGACGACGCTGGGCCAATTGTCTGACGCCCTATGGGACTCCCAATCATGGCCAGATTTGATACAGCCTGGATTCAAACCAGGGACTGTAGTGACGTCTCTTGCACTGACATGCAGTGCCTTAGACCACTGCGCCACTCGGGAGCCCAATGAGAATGGATATAGCCCAATGAGAATGGATATAACCCAATGAGAATGGATATAACCCAATGAGAATGGATATAACCCAATGAGAATGGATATATCCCAATGAGAATGGATATAACCCAATGAGAATGGATATAACCCAATGAGAATGGATATAACCCAATGAGAATGGATATAATCCAATGAGAATGGATATAACCCAATGAGAATGGATATAACCCAATGAGAATGTGTAGCATTTTAACGTGCAATGTCACAGTCTACCTTTCAGATCAGTGGTCATTGTGATGAAGGATGGATAAAAGACAGAGAAAGGGCCTAGGGAATCAAATCAAATCGAATGCTATTGGTAGCATACACATATTTAGCCGATGTTATGCTTGTGTTCCTTGCTCCGACAGGGCAGTAATATCTAACAATACACAACAATGCACACAGGTCTAAGAATGTATATATACAGGGCCTTCGAAAAGTATTCAGACTCCTTGACCTTTTCCACATTTTGTTACGTTAAAGCCTTATTCTAAAATGGATTAAATAAGAATAAATCCTGAGCAATCTACACACAACACCCCATTTCCATTGATCATCCTTGAGATGTTTCTACAACTTGATTGGAGTCCAGCTGTGGTAAATTAAATTGATTGGACATGATTTGGAAAGGCACACACCTGTCAATATAAGGTCCCACAGTTGACAGTGCATGTCAGAGCAAAAACCAAACCATGAGGTCGAAGGAATTGAGACAGTTCTGAGACAGTATTGTGTTGAGACAAAAAATGTCTGCAGCATTGAAGGTCCCCAAGAACACAGTGGCCTCTATCATTCTGAAATGGCTCTTCCTAGAGCTGGCTGCCCGGCCAAACACAGCAATCGGGGGAGAAGGTCCTTGGACAGGGAGGTGACCAAGAACTCAATGGACACTCTGACAGAGCTCTAGAGTTCCTCTGTGGAGAACCTTCCAGAAGGACAACCATCTCTGCAGCACTCCACCAATCAGAACTTTAAGGTAGAGTTGTCAGATGAAAGCCACTCCTCAGTAAAAGGTACTTGACAGCCCGCTTGGAGTTTGCCTCAAGGCAGCTAAAGACTCTCAGACTATGAGAAACAAGATTCTCTAGTCTGATGAAACCAAGATTGAACTCTTTGGCCTGAATGCCAAGCGTCACATCTGGAGGAAACCTGGCACCATCCCTACGGTGAAGCATGGTGGTGGCAGCATCATGCTGTGGGGATGTTTTTCAGCGTGTGTAAAACAGTATGTTAACATTATTAAATTGACCAGTGTTCCATGTCTATTTTCCCCTCCCCACTCAGACCTCTCCCAGACAGTCCTAGCTAAATTCTTCCTTGAGAAATTGCTTTATGCTAATTAATTTTTTTGACAATTTTAATTGAAAACAATCACAGTAAGATACTTAATTGTAACTCAAAAATTATTTTATATTGAGATAAACAGTTAAAAACAGTATTGGACCTTTAAGCACAGCAATAATAATATAATGCCATTGTCTTTTTCCCCTCCCTCTCTCCCTCTCTCACTGACACCATCACACCATCCAGCCAAACAACACAATAACCAACATGCATGGAGACTCCTCTGTGACCAGACGACGTATTCAGTTCCCCCTCCCTAAACAATCTATTTCCTTCCACACTATTAGCAGACAATGAATGCCAGAACATAAATAATCAAGGGTGAGTCCCTAGAAAGGACAGGGAGGGATAATAAAAGGCTGATGGCTGTCTTTGGGATGTACTAGGTCAGTCTCAGCTTTGTGTCTGTCACATAACCATCTCACAGCCAGGGGCATGTTCATTAGGTCACCAAATGGAAGAAAACACACTGAAACAGAGAGGGACTACCTGAACTTGTCCCTATTTTTCATTTTGTTTTGGTTTGGTGTGCGCTAATGAATAATACCCTGTTACGCAGAGACACAACAGGGTGGACAACAACCACACTAAGACGAACACTAGAGGGAGAGCAGGTATGGTTAGAATATAAAAAGGTGTTGGGTGTTTCCCAGGTGTTCTGTCTGGGTGTGAGAGGAGGGGGAGCGTGTGAAGACTTGTCTGCAGACAGTGTTTAGTTGTCTCTCAGAAGGGTGAGTAGGTTAATGTTGCTTTTGGACATACATTTTCTGTTTGCAGTCTTTGGTCAAATGAAAATGTAAGACATTGAAGAAGACATAACTTATGTTTTGGTCTTTGGTAACATACTGTATATCACAATTGTAACATAAATATTGAATACCTTTTTTATGAAATATTGAGTAAATTGATAGATCAATTAAGAATTACTAATCGTTCATTTCTGCTTCGGAACAGACCAGTCCAGACCAGTCCAGACCAGTCCAGACCGGACCAAACCACCATGGCAGAATCATGTCATCTATCACTGATCCTACTGGTTGTCCTCACCATCGAAGGTGAACTATCATCTTTGACACCTTTAACATCACTTTCCACATCCCCCACCCCATCCTATTCTTCACTTGAATGAATCCACTTTTCAAGTATTTTCATGGTGTCTATTACCATTCATGTATTAATTCCCTCCCAGGTGTACTGGGGCAGAGGATCATCTGGAAACAGGAGGTGATGCCCTACTCTATAAAATACCAAGCCTCCATCCAGTACAACATAAAACACTACTGTGGAGGGAACCCTCATTCACCCTCAGTCGGTGGTGTCTGCTGCCCACTGCTGGAAACCGCGAGTAGTGCAACTTCAAATTCATTTTGTAAAGGTCGCGTTCCCCTGCTCAGACCTCGCATGCATCAACCAATGGTTGCGTGCTATGTCATCGACCGTGTCATCTACTGACAGATTGCTAAATCATATGATGTGGTTAGCTGATACTTAAAATACCTATCCAGGCATGCGTCAGCCGCAACCACACACTACACCTAGAGCTTCAATTAGAGATATTCTGTACATTACAAATAATTTAGAGGACATAAGGCTGATATGTTAATATGAAGCAAACAATTACTAATAATATCAATAATATCGGTTACCTCAATAAGGTCATTTGTACAAAAATATCCAGCGTCAAATGTTGATATCTGAGTTTAGGTATTGAGTATAAAATCACTGTAGCAAGTTTGCAACATTAGTACTATTTACACTTCTCGCGCGCGTCAACGAGCGTCTGCATAGCCTACATGAGATAAAATAGAACTTGGTTCTATTTGTGACGCTTGACATGCTGCAAGTCCCGCCTCTCCCATCTCCTCATTGGTTTTTAGTAGCATATACCGACGTGGGTGATTGAAAGATTAACTGCGGTCCACACTCCAGTCCAGTAGGTGGTGGTAATGCACATTAAAGTTGGTTGCCAACTGACCTATCAAGTCCGAAGAAGAAGAAGAAGCCTGAAGGAGGAGAGATTGCTAGAAACTTACTTGGTTCACCCTTTTATCTGTGGATTAATTGTCAGAGTAGAGGACCTTGTGCATTTCAGGTAAAATAGCAACCCAATGTTTATATTCCAGGACAAATTAGCTAGCAGCAGCAAGCTAGCTAGCTAAATTGCTTTGAGCAGGAGTTCAACGTTTCCAAGGTACTGGTCTACTACATGTACAATTACCTGACCTTCGACAGCAACATCATGCTGCTCAAAGTAGGACACTGTATGATGGTTTTCATTTTATGCATTTATCACTATCTTGCCGAACTACTGACCGTAAGGTTAGGGTTAAAGGGCATATGATATATTGCCATAAAGGTCCATAGTAGTGTGCTTAATTTTATATCTTTACCTCTCCCCTCCCCTCTCTCCCTCCATCCCTCTATCATCAGGTGGAGAGGCCGGCCACCCTCATCTTTCAAAGATACACACGTTTCAAAGGGAGTTTCCCTTCTAAGGGAGTTACTCATCTACAAAACAAATACTATTTTACCAGCACGCAAACCTCATACTGTGAACTTTATACATCGCCACAAAGAAAACATGTACAGTAAGCTAACTGCACACACACCCACCTCATCCAGACCCATCAGAGAGGGGGAGGATATATACGCAACAGGGATTGGCTATAAAGCAACTACCGCCCCTCCCCTCATCTATTACAGTACAGGGTAGACTTCCACAAAGTAAGAGAAACTCAACAACAACAGACACACACCTACGAGCACAGACACCCAGACACAGACTCAGAACCTATAGGATACCACAGACACCCGGGCACAGAGCTGAAATGGAAGACCTGCCGAACCAGATGCTCAATGGTAAGGACCAGGGGTCGCGGCTCCACCACCCAGCCACCGTGCACCAGGACGGCATAACCGTGGACGGGCTCATTCGTCGGTCCCTGGAGGCCAAGGAATTCGCCTACTGCCCCTACAGCAGGTTCAGGGTGGGGGCAGCCCTCCTGGCCCAGGACGGCAAGGTGTTCACAGGTGAGCTATCTGCTCAATAGATTGATTAATTGAATTATCGAATTTATGGGGCAATTTAAAAAGATACCACTGCCAATCAGTACATACGTTATTAGTTATCTTTATTTGACCAGGTAAGTGAATTGAAAACATTCTATCTTGTTGCAATATTTTTTAAATTGTTTTATTTAACCTTTATTTAACTAAGCAAGTCAGTTAAGAACAATTTCTTATTTACAATGACGGCCTACACCGGCCAAACCAGGACGACGCTGGGCCAATTGTGTGCCGCCCAATGGGACTCCCGATCAATCACGGCCGGTTGTGATACAAAGATAGATTTACATATTCTCTATTTCTTAATTATAATCAATGCTTATCCAGTTCGGAGGCTTTGAGAATTTAATCACTTGACAAAATCACATGTTTTACACTGTAAAGTGTTAACGTTTATAGTGTACACTTAAAGCTTGGTTTTAATCCGGAGCAGGGCTGTGTAAGGGTGTCAAATCCAATGTTTCAAGGTTCATATCTGTTTTTGCAAGTTCTGACTACCCATCAAAAGGAACTGTTTCTTGAGTCCATCTGACCAAGCATTATATTGAAGCAAGCCTGTGATGTACAGTATGATGTATAGCTCTGTCTGCCCAAGATCTACACTTGTGTAGATTATTCACACTTGCTCCCCATCAGGCTCTGGCCATAGGGAAGCCTTTGGCTCCTCTATTTAGCCATGGTCAGAGCCTGACAGATCTAGTATATCTAGTTCTGTGGTGTTTTAAGTAGGATCCCCAATCAGAGACAACGCATAGCAGCTGCCTCTAATTGGGGACCCAACTTAAGTTGTCATGTCCCACACCTTAGTGTGGTTCATTGTGTTTATGTCAGTCGATGTAGTTGAAGTGTAAGTGGCTGTACTTGTTCGGTTAGTTCTACATTTAGTTATTTAATAAATACGATGTCAAACTACTACTGCGCTGCACCTTGGTCTGCTTACAAACCCCGTCGTGACACTCCCTCAGTCAGCATTGGAATTTAGTCAGTCAGTCAGTCAGTCAGTAATTTAGTTAAAGTGGGAAATAAGCCTTTTTGTGCACAAGTATAACTAACAGTCAGTAATTCAGAGTTGCAATAACTTTGTAGAGTATATTATGTTCTCTTGACTGACTGGTTTTGGATAACCTGTTAATGATTATCTGAGGGGAGACCATCTAGACTAAGTTCTCTTTGGCATAAAGAAACGGCCTGTTAGTAATGGTCAATTCATCCTTTGATTTAGCCTTGAACTGCAGTAAAACTTTGTGTCAACAACAGTCAGGCTAACAGTCAGGCTAACAGTCAGGCTAACAGTCAGGCTAACAGTCAGGCTAACAGTCAGGCTAACAGTCAGGCTAACAGTCTGGGCTCCGAGTGGCGCAGTACAATACCTGTATAATAGCGATAGATATTGTCTTGTTACTGATAGCAAGCATCTATTGTAATAGTGCTATCAGCAGACATGCTGAAGTAGAGATGTGATCGACCTACGGGCCACGTAATAATTTGTTGAATAAGGAAAGCATGCATCACCAACATAAAAGGGACTCGCTGTGTTTGTACCCCTTACATCCATTGAGAAACATCAGGAAAATACACAACAGTTGGTTTATTTTGGCCAGTCACCAAACAGAAATCATGTTTAAGACACAATAATACCTTCTGTGTCTGCACTGTTGAATTGCTAAAATATACTTAAGTATAAGTATAAATAATTTCAAATTTGTTATATTAAGCAAATCAGATGTTTTTTTTTTTTATTGATGGATAACCAGGGGCACACATAATTTACAAACAAAGCTTTTGTGTGTAGTGTGCCAGGGATGTTCTCTTGAAAAGTGCATGAATTGGACTATTTTCCTGCCAAAATGTAACGAGTACTTTTGGGTGTCAGGGAAAATCTATTGAATAAAAGTACATTATTTTCTTCAGGAATGTAGTGAAGTAAAAGTAAAAGATGTCAACATTTATTTTAAAGTATTTTTACTCAAGTGCTTTACACCACTGATGCTGACGACATGGAAATACTTGTTGCATTAAGTCACCGAGATGCTTTCATGTGTTATACTCAGTACAATTTAAAACATCTATATAAAAAACCCCCAGATCAAATGATTGGTCAATCAATCAAGATCATTAGAGTGACATTGGAGAGTAGTCTTCAGCTCTACCTGGTTGTTGGTGAATCAGAGATGTTAACCCCAATATAATGTGAAGCTCTTATAGACCATGGCAAAAACTCTAAACATGACAGTAAATGTGATCCGTTATCTCTTTAGGCTGCAATGTCGAGAATGCGTGTTACAACTTGGGGATGTGTGCAGAGAGGAACGCCATCTCTAAAGCAGTGTCAGAGGGTTACAGGAGCTTCAAGGCCGTCGCTATAGCCAGGTAAAGTTTACTAGTAGGTGCTCTTTGAACTGTTCTAGTTTATGTCCCAAATCTCTTCAATTATTCACCACGCCAATGCTGACCCCTAGTGTCAGGAACGTGCTATAACATATTGATAACGGCCAAACATTCTCAAACAACTGTGTCAGTGGCATATAGTGCAGTGTGAAATGATATTTGTTTTATTTTCATCGACTGTATTGTAAAATGTCTTGTATCTATAATATCTGCAGTGACTTAATCGACCAATTCATCTCACCATGCGGTGGCTGCAGACAGTTCATGAGAGAGGTAAGGCTAATTCAAGCCTGGCATCCTAGGAGTCATTTACGAAGTCACTGCTGAAGGAGGAGTATGTCTCTTTCCGTTACTATGCCTTTTGAGTGCTTATAGGTCTATGTTACATCCTGGTTACCAAAGTAGTTGTAGAAAAGGAACGGTTCTCTTAAGGTGTCCCATGTTCTACAAAATGCGAATGCTTGTCTCTCCTCTTCCTTCCCTCCTCTTCCTCCACCCCAGTTTGGGGCCAGCTGGGATGTGTATCTGTCCAAGCCAGATGGCTCGTACGTAGAGATGAACGTAAGCGAGCTGCTTCCTGTCTCCTTCGGCCCTGAAGACCTGTCTATGAAGAAAGTCTTAAAGATTTATTAACCTGTTAATCTACTACCTGTTAAGATATTACCTGTAGACTAGATGTTATAACTACCACTGTTTACAGTTTAACCCTATTAGGAAACCTAAAGCATTGGTGCTTCTTAAGCAAGGAGAGAGGGGTAGTTAAAGCCTCTGTTATATTGTAAATTATTGATATCTGTTATATATTGGGGTGGTAGGTAGCTGAGTGGTTAGAGTGTTGGGCCTGTAACCGAAAGGTTGCAGGATCGAATCCCTGAGCTGACAAGGTAAAAAATACCCTGAACAAGGCCTTCATTGAAAATAAGAATTTGTTTTTAAATGACTTGCCTAGTTAAATGAAGGTACAAGTAATATATCCAGGTAACTGCCAAAATAAAGGAAACACCTATATGAAGTGTCTTAAGGGCTTTGAGCAGCCAGAACAGCTTCAATGTGCCTTGGCATAGATTCTACATGTGTCTGAAACTCTATTAGAGGGATGCTACACCTTTCTTCCACAAGAAATTATATCATTTGGTGTTTTGTTGATGGTTGTGGAAAACGCTGTCTCAGCCGCAACTCCAGAATCTCCCATAAGTGTTGAATTGGGTTGTGGTCGGGAGACTATGGCTGCGTTTACAGTTTATTTGAACAATCACATCAGATCTTTTCACATCAGATATTTTTAAGATCTGATTGGTCAAAAGAAAAAAAAGATCAGAATTTGTCTGCCTATCTAAACGCAGCCTGGAAAACACACACACACACACACACACACTTTAAACCACCTATGCTCCTTTGAGAGCCCTTTTTCAAAGTTGCTTCTAGCCATGGATGCCAAAATAATGGGGAACTGAGCATTTTAATTAACTCAGGAACCACACCTGGGTGGGAACTTGGCAATGTATCCCTCAAATACGCAAGCGTTTCCTTTATTTTGGGAGTTACCTGTATATCATTGATACAGTATATAGTAGAATGAAGGTGACTGGATGTAGAATTCTAATCTAGAAATAATGTATATATATTTTCTGTAGCATGTGTGGACAGGAAAGTACTGCTCTGCCAAAGGTCTATGAGTGTGCGTTTATTCATTTTCATTGTTAATGTATATCGAGACTGTAAATAACGTTACATATTTAAGTTTATTAATTAATTTGTTGTGTATTGAATAAATACGTAAAATGTTTGTCTCATTTAACTGGTATTTGGTTTTCCACATCTTCAATCTAATCCTGTGAGTGATAGATTTAGAAAACATTTTTTTTGTGTTAGGAAGCATATAGGCAACATCAAATACATATGAACAGCACATCAAATAATTATATATTATTCACATATGCTATGTATGGTAGTAGTGTTGTGTTAACTAGGCTATGTATGGTAGTAGTGTTGTGTTAACTAGACTATGTATGGTAGTAGTGTTGTGTTAACTAGGCTATGTATGGTAGTAGTGTTGTGTTAACTAGGCTATGTATGGTAGTAGTGTTGTGTTAACTAGGCTATGTATGGTAGTAGTGTTGTGTTAACTAGGCTATGTATGGTAGTAGTGTTGTGTTAACTAGGCTATGTATGGTAGTAGTGTTGTGTTAACTAGGCTATGTATGGTAGTAGTGTTGTGTTAACTAGGCTATGTATGGTAGTAGTCTTGTGTTAACTAGGCTATGTATGGTAGTAGTCTTGTGTTAACTAGGCTATGTATGGTAGTAGTGTTGTGTTAACTAGGCTATGTATGGTAGTAGTGTTGTGTTAACTAGGCTATGTATGGTAGTAGTGTTGTGTTAACTAGGCTATGTATGGTAGCAGTGTTGTGTTAACTAGGCTATGTATGGTAGTAGTGTTGTATTAACTAGGCTATGTATGGTAGTAGTGTTGTATTAGGCTCTGTGAGATGAGTAATGTAAATATAGAATTGAATAGAACACAGTGTAAACATATGAAATTAGTAATGTAAATATAGAATAGAATAGAACACAGTGTAAACATATGAAATGAGTAAAGCAGTATGTAAACATTATTAAAGTGACCAGTGTTCCATTATTAAAGTGGCCAGTGATTCCATGTCTATGTATATAGAGCAGCAGCCTCTAAAGTGCAGGATTGAGTAACCGGGTGGTAGCTGGCTAGTGATGGCTATTTAACAGTCTGATGGCCTTGAGATAGAAGCTGCTTTTCAGTCTCTCGGTCCCAGCTTTGATGCACCTGTACTGACCTATCCTTCTGGATGATAGTGTGGTGAACAGGCCTTGGCTCTGGTGGTTGATGTCCTTAATGATATTTTTGGCCTTCCTGTGACATCGGTGCTGTAGGTGTCCTGGAGGGTAGGTAGTTTGCCCCCGGTGATGCGTTGGGCAGACCGCACCACCCTCTGGAGAGCCCTGCGGTTGCGGGCGGTGCAGTAGCCGTACCAGGCGGTGATAAAGCCCAACAGGATGCTCTCAATTGTGCATCTGTAAAAGTTTCTGAGGGTCTTAGGGGCCAAGCCGAATATCTTCAGGGCCAGCTCCAATCAGAAGCAACTAGACTGTTCTTATACACACACACACCAGGTCTCTAAGCTGTGAAGAGGACACCCCAATGAAAGCCAGAACAGAATTTTAATTTATATACAGAGAGAGATTATTGGACATGGGGTCTCTGTCAGCCCCAGTGTCAGAGCTGCTTACTGGACATGGGGTCTCTGTTGGCCCCAGTGTCAGAGCTGCTTATTGGACATGGGGTCTCTGTCAGCCCTAGTGTCAGAGCTGCTTATTGGACATGGGGTCTCTGTCAGCCCCAGTGTAAGAGCTGCTTATTGGACATGGGGTCTCTGTCAGCCCCAGTGTCAGAGCTGCTTATTGGACATGGGGTCTCTGTCAGCCCCAGTGTCAGAGCTGCTTATCGCTGTAATGACAAGAGACTGAGACAGCTCACCTGCATTCTCTCACAGTAATTAAATTCTCTCACAGTAATTACACACACTGATCTTTACCTTTACATGCACTCACTCACTCACTCACACTCGACATCCATTGATGGAAAATGATCTGGCGAGCTTAATAAGGGCAAATGATCTTTTCTCTTTCAATAATAATTATTTTGATAGAAAAACGAATTTAGCTTCTTATGTTGTTACAAATTACGTCGATAATCCTTAATTCGCTCAACAACGTTACGGAAAAGGGGTTTATTGGCTAAATGTGGCAATTCCCCCTTTGCGCAGGAAAACATGTGGGCTATTTTTTAGGGTATGTGGGCGGGTTTTGAGAAGTCATTGGACTAGAAGTTTTAGTTGAACCTGGCAACCTTTCTTTGGGCGCACTAGAATTAAGATTAAGCAAGAAAACCCAAATGCAGGAATTGCGGGCTGCAGTTGTACACTTGCTCATTTGGACAACCTGGGAAATAGCACACAAAAAATATGTGGGCTATCATAGTCCTCCCTAGTAGAATACCTGAATATGTAATATGAGTCCTTTATTGCAAATAAAAACTATTCTGATTGAATAATCTGTAGTCTATTATCGGATCCTTTTGGAGACTACTTTGAAGAAGTCTAAAGGTTTATGTTTGAGTCATTTTACGTTTTAGTAATTTAGCAGAATCTCTTATCCAGAGCGACTTACAGTTAGTTAGTGCAGACATGTTCATACATTTATTTTCTTACTGGTCCTCCGTGGGAATCGAACCCACAAACCTGGCGTTGCAAGCGCCATGCTCTACCATCTGAGCTACACGTCTTAACCAGGTCACGTCTCCCCAACAACTCAACTTGGGACAGGAAGCTCCAAACTGAATACATATTCTTTCGTGCAAAATATGAACTGAACCGAAATGTAGTCAAAATAAAAAATATATTTGAATCTTCAAGTCTATGGTTTTATCTCTCAACGGTACAAATATTGATAAATGAATAAAATAGATTACATTGAAAACGTTAAAGTAATGTCCATCTTGACTTTGCAGCACAAACTAAATATGAGGGAAATAGAGAACAGTAGATCCTGGCTACATATAGCAAGGAAGAATGACAGAGCAGACAGCGCAGTTCTGAAAAATAATAGCCTTTATTTTCTAACAGTGGTATTAACAGGTGACATTACCTGCTCTCATGGTTCTGAATGTGGGGAATTATTAAAGTACAAAGTAAAGATGGCCTGTCCGTCTGTCTGTTGAACGCATCTCAATCAAATAAACAACCATAACAATAGCAACAGAAGTTAAATAAGGCTCATTGCCTGAGCAGCCATTTTACCCTCATCCTGCAGGCTAACTGCTGTGGCAGAGAGACAAGATTATGAATATGATATGTTACCTAACTAACCTATGTTACTGTGTGTTATTACAATGCATGAGGCATGTGTATTACCCTTCAGCATTCTGTAGCTGTAAACATGATAACACACACACACACACACACACACACACAACTCTGTATCGCAAAGCAGGATCAATGGGTCAGCCAAGAAACTTTCCTAAATTATCAGAAATATCTTAATATTTCCAACATTAAGACTTGAAATGGACATGCTATAACTGACTTGACAGTCCCAACAACTCTTAGCTTTTTAAATGAGACAGTCCAAAAAGTTACCTTTTGCAACAAAAACAAGAGTTTCTATTGGACAACTTCTGGTAGATCCCGCCCCGTTTCGTTTGCTTCCGTTTCAGAAAAGTTTTGTAACAGAACCAGCTTAATGATCCTGCTATGTGATCCAGAACTCTGGTGTACTCACTGATTCACACAGAAAGACCATAGACTCATGTCATACAGGGCTATGTTCAGAAGGCAGCAAACCATCAAAAACATTTTGAAACATGCAATTAGAAAGCCAATTTTCTCCAGTTGTATGCCTAATTAACACAGCCAAGTGTCAAGTGGTAGTTTCACTTGGAACTTGGGATGGGGTCATGTCCATTTCAAATAAACATAATGATTATGACACCAACACTGATTTGATAGGTAGCCTACAGCTTTACAGAACCAGAAAAATCCCCACCATGAGCAGTCATAAAATAATATTACATAAAAAGTAGTTACTGATATATTAAGAAAGATTCAGGCATTGTTTTTCTTTAACTGAAAGTGATTATGAATATGGTTTGGTTTGAGTGCTGTACAGTATAAATAAGAAGACATAAATATGTTGATCGCCCCATGTGAATAATCACAGGTGTGTCCTAAATGGCAACATAGCCCCTATTTTTTGCACTACTTTTGAACAGGGCCCTACGAGCTCTGATCAAAAGTGGCGCACTTTATAGGGAATAAGATGCTATTTTGACCGCAAAAAGAAGCTAAGATGAAGCCACTGCTTTTGACAGCCGTGTTGAACTTGATACCATCCTCTTCATGTACAAATGAAAGAGAATACAGTAAGTGGTGCTAGCATCCCACACATTCAATAGAACAGGATAACAGATACATCTTTGGAAATACAGTTATGTAAAAATACATTTGAATATGATTGAAATCACATCGTCAACGACCAGGACTGGGAATCCAGTGATTTATCAAGACTTCCTATAGATTCCTATAACCATAGAATTATGTTTTTCATAGGATCTCTATGCCTATAGCTATCTAATGGAAGCTCTAACTCTGAACCTTAAACCGCTAGACAGAGCAGACACTATGGATGCTAGGGAAAACCCATTCTGATTTCAGCATCAGTCTTGTGATATGGGGTCAGAGGATTTTAAATACATTTTATTAAATAACATTTTGTGACAGTCACATTACAGACTACACAGGATAGAGGACAGGACAGTGCTCAATGAAAGAGGCAATGATACAATGATGGAGTGAAAATAAATACAGAGATGGGTAGAAAGACAGACAGAGATGGGTAGAAAGACAGACAGAGATGGGTAGAAAGACAGAGAGAGATGGGTAGAAAGACAGACAGAGATGGGTAGAAAGACAGACAGATATGGGTAGAAAGACAGAGAGAGATGGGTAGAAAGACAGACAGAGATGGGTAGAAAGACAGATGGGTAGACAGACAGATGGGTAGCAAGACAGATGGGTAGACAGACAGATGGGTAGAAAGACAGAGAGAGATGGGTAGACCGACAGATGGGTAGACAGACAGATGGGTAGACAGACAGACAGAGATGGGTAGAAAGACAGATGGGTAGACAGACAGACAGACAGACAGACAGACAGACAGATGGGTAGACAGACAGACAGAGATGGGTAGAAAGACAGATGGGTAGACAGACAGATGGGTAGACAGACAGATGGGTAGAAAGACAGATGGGTGGACAGACAGATTGGTAGAAGGAGAGATGGGTAGAAAGACAGATGGGTAGAAGGAGAGATGGGTAGAAAGACAGATGGGTAGAAAGAGAGATGGGTAGAAAGACAGATGGGTAGAAAGACAGATGGGTGGACAGACAGATGGGTAGACAGACAGATTGGTAGAAGGAGAGATGGGTAGAAGGAGAGATGGGTAGAAAGACAGATGGGTAGAAAGACAGATGGGTAGACAGACAGATGGGTAGACAGACAGATGGGTAGACAGACAGATTGGTAGAAGGAGAGATGGGTAGCAAGACAGATGGGTAGAAGGAGAGATGGGTAGAAGGAGAGATGGGTAGAAGGAGAGATGGGTAGACAGACAGATGATACGTTAAGTGGCAGGATAAGCAATAACAACTCCCCCCCTTTCTGGGTGATGGACTTAGAGACAAAAGATGGAATGTCAAAACTTTACTATGATTAAGTTAAAACTAGTGTACATTCTCATGGAACACTATTTAATAACAATCCCTCTGAGTATGGAACCTGCCAGTCATTCCTAAAGGGTTCTTGTTGCTAGGGGCAACATTCTAAGCCTTGAGGGGGCTATGTGCTCTATGATAATAGTGACTTCTAGGCAGTATTACTATTGGTGCACAGTATCATTTATTTACAAGAGTGCAGCCTTATTTACACATCTTAAACCCTGGCAGTCATAACAAGAGCGTACGGTTTGACAGTGGAGACAAGGTTTGTCGTAGATGAGCCGGTCATGACCACTGTTGCATTTCCTACCGACTTCTATCCAAAAGGCTATAAACTACAGACCATAAATAACTGTGGTTTGTTGGTTAAACCATGTGATTGTTTTTGCCATTTTTTCCAGAAATGTAGGTACTTTTTTTTTTTTTAGAAATGTGATTGTTTTTGCACCTTTTCCAGAAATGTAGGTACTTTTTTGCAAATAATGTGACTTAACACATTCTAAACACAAACAGTAGATAATATATTACAAAGTAATTTCCCCAATTCATCCCAGGGACCCAATCAAGAAAATATAATACAGCAAGCAGGAGGGTGTAGGGGGGTCACCTTTGACCCTTGACCTCTAACCCCAGAAATGAATGATGGCAGGCACTTGAATGTCGTGGTTTCCTGTTTGTTTGTGAACTAGTCCGGTGAGTTGACAGTCCTCACACAAGGTTGTGTGCTCCGGATGTAAGTTGTATCTAAGTACATATCTAGGATCAGCTTACCCCCCCAGACCCTAACCTAAACCATTAGGGAATAAAACACAAAACTGGCCCTAGATCAATGTCTACATGCAACTTCCTCCTCACAGTTCAGTAAGAGAGGGAGGCGGGATTAGCAATGGCTTCACTCTCGTCCCCTCAGGATTCCATTAGTTCTCCATCGAACGGCAGGGGCTCGAAGCTGCAAACCTCCTCATACGTTAACCCTGAGAGAGAGAGAGAGCGAGAGAGAGAGAGAGAGAGCGAGAGAGAGAGCGAGAGAAAACAAGGGAAGAGAATCAGAGGTCAGTAGACTTGTACAGTACCTAGTTTAATGAGAGTATTTTGTTATGTTAAACTCCCTCCTCCTTTCCATTCACCTACTTTTCCACTCCTCTATCGCCAGCTCTCTGCTTTCGAAGCTCTGGTCGTATGGCTCAGACTCTGGCTCATCGTCAGGGTCGTGGTACTGGGAGAAGTAGGGGTGGGCCAGGGCCTCGGACGCTGTGATCCGCTTATCAGTGTCCAGAACCAGCATCTTCTCTAACAGATCCACCGCTAGGGGGAGAGAGAGAAAGGGAGTGTAAACTTAGTGGGTCTGTTTAGACAGACTAGCCCATTATTACTTAGTAGGTCTGTTTAGACAGACTAAAACATTATTACTTAGTGGGTCTGTTTAGACAGACTAAAACATTATTACATAGTAGGTCTGTTTAGACAGACTAAAACATTATTACTTAGTGGGTCTGTTTAGACAGACTAGCCCATTATTACCTAGTGGGTCTGTTTAGACAGACTAAAACATTATTACTTAGTGGGTCTGTTTAGACAGACTAGCCCATTATTACTTAGTGGGTCTGTTTAGACAGACTAGCCCATTATTACCTAGTGGGTCTGTTTAGACAGACTAGCCCATTATTACTTAGTGGGTCTGTTTAGACAGACTAGCCCATTATTACCTAGTGGGTCTGTTTAGACAGACTAGCCCATTATTACCTAGTGGGTTAGCGCCAACAAACACATCAGCAAAGTTCCTCTTGAGCATCTGGGGAAGGGAGTTGATGTAGTTTCTGGCCTGTTAAAGATACACAGAACGGCTCAACACACACTGGATATGGAACACACTCTGGATATGGAACACACACTGGATATGGAACACACACTGGATATGGAACACACACTCCACTCAACACAGCTCTGGATATGGAACACACTCTGGATATGGAACACACACTGGATATGGAACACACACTGGATATGGAACACACACTCCACTCAACACAGCTCTGGATATGGAACACACACTGGATATGGAACACACTCTGGATATGGAACACACACTGGATATGGAACACACACTGGATATGGAACACACACTCCACTCAACACAGCTCTGGATATGGAACACACACTCCACTCAACACAGCTCTGGATATGGAACACACACTCCACTCAACACAGCTCTGGATATGGAACACACACTCCACTCAACACAGCTCTGGATATGGAACACACACTCCACTCAACACAGCTCTGGATATGGAACACACACTCCACTCAACACAGCTCTGGATATGGAACACACACTTGACACTTGAACTGTTTCTGAAATCAAGTGATCACACAGGTCGACAGTGAAGATGGCTTTCTGTACACTTAGACAAAACGTGAGATCAGAATGCGTAAATCATGTATTGATGCCAATGGGAGATGGAAATTTCAGTTACGTGCCCAGTGGATGTACAGGTAACTGCCAAAATAAAGGAAACACTTGAGAAAATGAGGGATACAAAGTAAATTGAAAGCAGGTGCTTCCACACAGGTGTGGTTCCCGAATTGATTAGGCAATTAACATCCCATCATGCTTAGGGTCATGTATAAAAATTGGCTACCAAGGCTAGAATAAGAGATATCTTTGACTTTGAAAGAGTGGTCTCAAAGGAGCACAGGGGGTTTAAAGGGTGTGTGTGTGTGTGTGTGTGTGTGTGTGTGTGTGTGTGTGTGTGTGTGTCTCAGTCACCACATCTCAATCCAATTGAACACTTATGGGAGATAACATAAAACGCTTTATGTTGGTGTTTCCTTTATTTTGAGAGTTACCTGTATGTATTAAGCGTCTCAATAGTATGAGTGCTGATTTAGGATCAGTTTTGCCTTTTAGATCAAAGTGAATAAGATTACATGGACAGGGGATACCTGACCCTAGATCAGCATGCCTGAAGCACTTGATAAAATGTGAAGTTAGGGTTCCCACAGAGCACAACTAAACGGTTATGAGGCATCCTGTCACAGTCTGGAACAGTAGTTGTGTTTGGATGAGAAGCACTGCACACAAAAACCAAAACACATCATATAAGATCAGAACTCTGAGGGGCAAGGCCAGAGACAGCAGTCAGTAATTAGGGCTTGCAAGCATTCTGGGAAGTGGTGAGATTACGTCAGAGACAAAAAGCAGATGGGTGCAGAGAGCGGGGAGGAGCGTGGGAAGAGCTCTGTAGGGTGTAACAAAATTCTAGGGGCATATTGTCATCAAACCAAAAAACAGCCAATCAACAACAAGGTTGATTGGCTTTCATTGGGAAAGGGTCATTGGTTGTAATTGGTTCATACTGTGGCTCCAATTCTGTCTCTGCCTGGGTTCCGTGGACACAGAGAACGATATCAAATCAACGTTTATTTGACACACGACACAATACAATGGGTGTAAACCATACAGTGAAATGCTTACTTACAAGCTCTTCCTCAACAATAAAGAGTTCAAAATCAGAGGTGTGAAAAAAGAAATAGGATTTTAAAGACATGCTCCGGAGCTTTTTTTATTTTTACATGTGTGTCAATGTGTAGTTCATACATGCATAATCTATGAGCAGAATTACTGTCTTACCTCAATTAGCCACGAAATCTCTAGTTTGAAAGAGAATGTTTTCTGGAATCTGTGCGGCACCATTTTGCCTACATTTTCTCCCACATGGGCCAGCCCCCTAGCAATTCGAGTTTCAGCCAATGAGCTTCAGCCCCTCGCCATCTGAGTGAGAGCCAGCAAGACGCACACACAGCAGCGCGACAGAGATAGTAATGATGTGGTGCGCATACAGAAAATCTACACCCCCTTTTTGTTGCCTTACAAAGTGGGATTGAAAGAGATTTCATTGTAATTTGTCATTGACCTATACAAAACACTCCATAATGTTAAAGTGAAAAGAAGATTCCACACATTTTTACAAATGAATAAAAATGAAATAACTAAAATATGGTTTTGATTAGGCAAGCCTAAATTAAAAAACCACATAATTTATATAGGGGTTGACATGATTCTTGAATGACTACACCTTCCTCTGTCACATACAACAGCTGTAAGGTCCCTCAGTCAAGTATTGAATTTTAAACACAGACTCAACTAGACACATCAAAGATGCAGTCGTCCTTCTGAACTGAGCTGCAGGAGAGGAAGGAAACTGCTCAGGGATGTCACCACGAGGCCATTGATGATTTTAAAATGGCTACAGAGTTTAATGGTTGTGATGGGAGAAACCTGAGGATGGATCAACATTGTAGTGACTCCACAATAATGACAATGACAGAGTAAAAAGAAGAATACAAATATTCCAAAACATGCATTCAGTAATGCAACAAGGCACTAAAGTAATACTGAAAAAAAACACAGTAAAGGGTAGACGTTTTGGCCTAAATGCAAAGCCTTATGTTTGGGGCAAATCCAACACAACACATCACTAAGTAACTGCCTCCTTATGTTAAAGCATGGTGGTGGCTGCATCATGTTATGGGTATGCTTGACATCGGCAAAGACTGGGGAGTTTTTCAGGATAAAGAGAAACAAGATGGAGCTAAGCACAGGCAAAATCCTGGAAGAAAACCTGGTTCAGTCTGCTTTACACCAGACACGGGTAGAGGAATTACCCTTTCAGCAGGACAGTAACCTACAACAAAGCCAAATCTACACTGGAGCTGCTTAGTGTAGGAGCGTTGGGCCATTAACCGAAAGGTTGCTGGATCGAATCCAAGAGTTGACAAGGTAAAACATCTGTTGTTCTGCCCCTGAGCAAGACAGTTAACCCACTGTTCCCCAGGCGCCTATGACGTGGATGTTGATTAAGGCAGTCCATCCGCACCTCTCTGATTCAGAGGGGTTGGGTTAAATGCAGAAGACACATTTCAGTTGAATGCATTCAGTTATACAACTGACTAGGTATCCCCCTTTCTCTTTCCCAAGAAGACAGTGAATGTTCCTGAGTGGCCAGGTTACAGTTTTGACTTAAATCTGCTTGAAAATCTATGGCAAGACTTTTAAAAAGAATAATGGGAAAATATTTCACAATACAGGTGTGCAAAGCTCTTATGAGCAGGGATGCAAACTGGTGAGGGCCCTAAAAGGTGACACTTTTTTTTGTACCGAAACATGCAGAAAATCCCTGCTAGGGGGAAATGCAGGTTTTAACTAATTAAACAAAAAAGAATATTATCTACATGATCAGTCTCTGTGTGTAAAATAAAGTGGTTAATGTGAACCTAACGCACAGCTAAACAATCCAATGTTATTTGTTGCCTAGACTTTACTGCAAATGACACTCAAGTCTTGAGAAAAAACAATACCCTAATATTGCAGTTATCCATGACAGCCTTTACAATAGAACACTTGTGACAACACACATCTAAATATTGCACTTGGGAAAAAAAGGTAGAAATGGAATGAAACAAACATGTATTCTATTTTTGGTCTATTATATTGGCCTCTATAGTAGACATTGATCAAGTGCACAAGGCTGCATGTGTGCAAAAATAACATTCACTGAGTAAAACATGTAATAAACCCCCTCACTCACACACAAGTGTTACTGTCAAGTTCAACACAACAAAAGCAATATCTTCAGGCTACACTGCACATTATTACATTGTACACTTTCTGCCTGTGGACATCTGTTCTACAATGTGCCAGCAGAGCATGATACCCTTTGTTGGCATAATTGATCTCTTTCAGGCAGAGAGTACACCTGGCGTACCCCTTCTTATCCACCGTATTGAAAAAGTGAGAAAGAGGGAAAGTGTGTGGTGTTCCTTTGACCTCTATAGTGGCATCCAGCTTAAGCCAGGTCCAGCTCCAGCTACACTTGATCCCTGAATCCACTTGTTCAACAAGCAACGCCTCATTTTCACCTAATTCTCTCATTCTAAAAAGTAATGACATACTGTAGATGGAAAACATTAGTTCACAGATAGTAGTTAGTTCGTTAGCTAGTTAACTAGTTAACATTTCCCACAGATTGCCAGGGTCCAGTAAGCAACTAAGGCGTTATAACTTTAGGAACGGCAAGGAGTCGTAACGTTACCAGTTAATACTATAGCGAATTGGTTAGGTTACTAACGTTAGCTCATCTGATGTTGTAACGTTAGCTAACAACGCTAATAATACTTGTTCCACCACTTTCTCCCTCACCTCAAACTTTCCAAATGCCAGTTGTTTTTCGGTTACAGCTCGTTAAGTACGCTTCATCACCTTCTCACCCCCCGTCTCTGTGGTCAGGCTTCTCACCTACGTCTTCGTTATCGTTCAGGGGACGTGGTGCTCTAACTGGCAAACTGCCTTTCTACTCTCTGCTGTCCAGAGCGTGCACTCTTTCCAGAGAGAAAGCTGTATAATGTAACTAGGAAATTGGTTGTAACTTCGTCGCGTGCTGCATTCTGTTGTTATGTGAACGATCGACTGAGCCTTGGATACAGCCAATATTGCTCCAAACGGGCATCACTCGTTCGCTTACAGACAGTAATGATCCAAAGTAGGTCACGTAGGTCACCTATATTGGATTCAAAACGGTGAATTTTGCAGAAAGGTGACTAGTTTGCATCCCTGTATGAGACTTACCCAAGAAGACTCACAGCTGTAATCGAGGCCAAAGGTGTTTATAACATGTATTGATTGACTCAGGGGGTGAATACTTATCTAATTAAGGTATATTAGTGTTTTCTTTTTCATTCATCTTTTATATATTTTTTTTAAATACATTTTTCTTCCACTTTGACATTAGTATTTTGTGTAGATCGTTGACAAAAAAAGACAATTAAATACATTTTCATCCACTTTGTAAGACAATAAAATATTAAGAAATACAAGGGGGTGTAGACTTTCTATAGGCACTGTATGTGCACAAAGCATATGAGGTAGGACGCAATTACCGGGACCATTTTTGCTAAAAAGTATACAAAAGTACCGGAGAATCTCTTTAAAAAGGCATGGAAACAACATGGGACTTGTGGGAAGGCTTGTGGCAGCCTGGAGGAACTATAGGGACCTGGGAAGGACATATCGTAGTGCCTCACCTCGTGGCTGGGCATCCGGCTAATGAGACAGGCTGGGGGCGTTCCTGTCAGCCTCATGATCTGCTGCAGCTGGTTTATATCTTTCAGGCTCAGGGTCAAGGGTCATAGGTCATACTGTAACACAGGTTACAGGCCAAAGTGTCCCTAAACTAAATACTGAATACATGTTTCCTCTTTGTGTGTGTGTGTGTGTGTGTGTGTGTGTGTGTGTGTGTGTGTGTGTGTGTGTGGGAGGCGAGGTTGGGAGTGGGTTGAGAAGAAGATGAGGTGATGAGAGGAAATGGAGGGAGGGAGGTGGAGAGGATGGAGAGAGGTAGAGAGGAGGGAGGGAGGTAGAGAGGTAGAGAGGAGGGAGGGAGGTAGAGAGGAGTGAGAGAGGTAGAGAGGATGGAGAGTGGTAGAGAGGAGGGAGGGAGGTAGAGAGGAGGGAGAGAGGTAGAGAGGATGGAGAGTGGTAGAGAGGAGGGAGGGAGGTAGAGAGGAGGGAGAGGATGGAGAGAGGTAGAGAGGATGGAGAGTGGTAGAGAGGAGGGAGAGAGGGAGGTAGAGAGGATGGAGAGAGGTAGAGAGGATGGAGAGAGGTAGAGAGGATGGAGAGAGGTAGAGAGGATGGAGAGAGGTAGAGAGGATGGAGGGAGGGAGGTAGAGAGGAGGGAGGGAGGTAGAGAGGAGGGAGAGAGGTAGAGAGGATGGAGAGAGGTAGAGAGGAGGGAGGGAGGTAGAGAGGATGGAGGGAGGTAGAGAGGATGGAGAGAGAGAGAGAGGAGGGAGGAAGAAGGAGAGGATGGAAAGAGGTAGAGAGTATGGAGGGTGGTAGAGAGGATGGAGAGAGGTAGAGGGAGGTAGAGAGGATGGAGAGTTGCTAATTGGTTACCTTAAATATTGGCTTTACGAATACAAGAATATTGAGAGAGCTGCCCATGTATCTGGGAGCTGGAAGTACACAGGGAGCTGTGGTGTTGAGTTACAGTTAAAGTTAGAGTTACAGTGAGTGGCCATAGAAGGGCAGGACAGGGAGGGTGTATAGTAGTAGTAGATCAATTAGGAGGTTGTCATAGTAATGCAGAGGCACAACCCAAACGCAGGCAGGGTGGCGAGCGTGGGCGGAGCCGAAGCGGAACAGAACGTGTCAGAACACTCACAGACTCCGATTTTTATAAAGACTTCAGGTTCCGAGGTTCCCACAAGGAGCTTTAATAAGCTTCAACTGATCAATGTCTATACCACACCAACATAAAGGAAAACCGAGGGATGGGATGGACGAATGGAAAGAGGATGGAAGAGAAGGAGGGAGAGAAGGAGGATAAGACTTGAGGACAGTTCTCAAAACTTTCTCAAAAGGTGAGTTCTCTAATGCAGTGCGTAGGACAGAAACACACACTTCAGCAGGTGTAGGGAAGGGGTGGGCAATATCTGTGTCTCGAGGGCCACATCAGATTTGTTCGTCAAAAGCAATTTGTTGTGCAGAAAAAGGCAGTTATTAGACGATGTATAGGCCCATTACTTCTGCTCTAGTTTTAGACGTTGGTGGAGCGGGCAGGATCCGCATGTTACCCACCCCTGATGTTACCCACCCCTGATGTTAACCACCCCTAATGTTAACCACCCCTAATGTTAACCACCCCTAATGTTAACCACCCCTAATGTTAACCACCCCTAATGTTACCCACCCCTGATGTTACCCACCCCTGATGTTACCCACCCCTGATGTTACCCACCCCTGATGTTACCCACCCCTGATGTTAACCACCCCTGATGTTAACCACCCCTGATGTTAACCACCCCTGATGTTAACCACCCCTGATGTTAACCACCCCTGATGTTAACCACCCCTGATGTTAACCACCCCTGATGTTAACCACCCCTGATGTTAACCACCCCTGATGTTAACCACCCCTGATGTTAACCACCCCTGATATTAACCACCCCTGATGTTAACCACCCCTGATGTTAACCACCCCTGATGTTAACCACCCCTGATGTTACCCACCCCTGATGTTACCTACCCTGATGTTACCCATCCCTGATGTTACCCATCCCTGATGTTACCCACCCCTGATGTTACCCACCCCTGATGTTACCCACCCCTGATGCTCGCGGGCAGGATCCGTATGTTACCCACCCCTGATGTTAGGGATAGCGGTCAATATTGAATTGGTCCATTATAACTTTTCTCCATCGCCATGGTGACAGTGAAAGGATACGGTCTGTGCCGGGGAATAACGTCCGTCCAGTGAGCAGCTCTGCCATGATGCAGCCCACCGACCAGATGTCCACTAGAACAACAAAAACAATGTTACCATCCATTCCTGTAGTTGTCGGTTTTCTTGTGTGTGTGTGTGTGTGTGTGTGTGTGTGTGTGTGTGTGTGTGTGTGTGTGTGAATGTGTGTGTACTAGGTGAGTGTGTGTTTACTAGGTGAATGTGTGTGTACTAGGTGAGTGTGTGTTTACTAGGTGAATGTGTGTGTACTAGGTGAATGTGTGTGTACTAGGTGAATGTGTGTGTACTAGGTGAATGTGTGTGTACTAGGTGAATGTGTGTGTACTAGGTGAATGTGTACCAGGTGTGCGTTGTACCTGTCATGTAGTGATAGTTATTTTTTTATTTTTTATTGAACCTTTATTTAACTAGGTAAGTCAGTTAAGAACAAATTCTTATTTACAATGACGGCCTACCAAAAGGCAAAAGACCTGTAGTGTAGTGAAAGTTATATTATATCATTACCTGTCATGTTGTAATGCATCCAGTTAAGCATGATCTCTGGGGCGCGGTACCACCTGGTCGCTACATAACCCGTCATCTCATCATCAGTGTGTCGCGCCAAACCAAAGTCCAGGATCTGACAGATAGATGAAGAGATAAGTGTGTATTAAATCCACTCTAATAATAAAAATGAACATACAGTACGATAAACAGACAGATACAGTGACAAATTGTGTTATTATATGTTTCATGTTGTTGATCTGAATGTTGGCGACTGTCAGGCGTTGAAAATATATTTTAAAAAATAAAATTTTTAAAACCCAACTACAGCAACATATCTCTTTCTAGCTGGAGAGGAGGAGCTGATCAGAGCAATTGAAAATAAGCAGATGTGATTCAATTTGACCCACAAAAGATAATCCTGCAGCAACAGGTCATTTGAATTATTATGTGGATTATAATTCATGAACATTGTTGCAGGGGTTGATACATTTTTCTTTAGGGAAAATCAAGTATGACATTTTAAATGACAAACCAGAAGCCTTTTTAAACCTTGAATACACTACAACAGTGATCCGATAAAGAGTAGGGCACTTAGTAGGGTATAGTAGGCCAATTGAATGTTCTTACCTTGAGCTCACAGTCCTCATTTACTGCCAGATTACTGGGCTTCAGATCCTGTGGAAATGGTGAGAGAGAGGGAGAGAGGGAGGGAGGAAAGGGAGGGAGAAGAGAAAGGTAGGGAGAAGAGAGAGGAGAGGGGGAGAGAGAGGGAAGGAGAAGAGAAAGGGAGGGAGAAGAGAGAGAGGAGAGGGGGAGAGAGAGAGGGAGAGGGAGAAGAGAGAAGGAGGAAGGGAGGGAGGGAGGGAGGAGAGGAGGGAGGGAGAAGAGAGAGAGAGAGAGAGAGAGGAAGAGGAGAATAAGGAAGGTATTGATTAGTATTCCCATCCTCCACCCCACGCAAGCATCTTGATTTAAATATGATGTAACTTACTCTGTGGATGATGTCTGCTGAATGGATATACTGCAAAACAAAACAACAATTAAGAACCCTGCATACCTACGGGACCTTTACCTGCTGCAGCTATGGACAAACACATGCAGACACAGAGACACACAGACAGAGACAGACACACAGACAGACAGAAACACCTACCTTGAGTCCCCTGAGAATCTGATATATAAGGAACTGCACGTGGTCGTCTGTCAGCTTCTGACACTTCACTATGTTGTTGAGGTCCGCCCCCATCAGGTCGGTCACCAGGTACCTGCCAATCAAACCCCCCCCAAAACGAGGAAGACAGGTTGTTACCATGGCAACACAACAACGGTCAAGCGAGAGAGTTTCCTCTGCCAGCACTGATATTCAAGCCATAAACACTGCTTTACAAGTGCTTTACAGATCCTTTAGGGTGAACCAGGTAGAGTTGTGTGTGTGTGAGACAGGGAACATATCCTAGTCCAATATGAAGTGACGATTATTGCGTCAGTATTCTGAACACACACTGGCAGCCACGGAGAGAGTGGAATGCTTGTTACCATGGAAATAAGGAATAATGTGTGGTATTCCTGGATGTTCCTTAGTGAGACGAACCACACGACAACCATATGAAATAAAGATCTGCAGAAACAGGTTTGTTTAAATAAACCATCATATCACACGTGCATGCGTGTGTGTCACCACGTGTTCTGTTAGGGAAGAGAGGGGGGATAGAAGTAGAGGAAAGAGAGAGAGAGAGAGAGACAGAAAGAGACTGAGACAGAAAGAGAGAGACAGAAAGAGAGAGACAGACAGAGAGACAGAAAGAGAGAGAGAGAAAGCGATTACTCACACGTCGTTGAACTCCTCTAGGCTGGTGGCGGGCGTGAACACATCCAACAGACCAATCACCTAACAGAGAGAGAAGGTCAAAGGTTAGACAACGTATTACACACAACAGACAAAACATTGGCTGTGTCCGAATACCCGCACTTGCGTTCTAAAAAGTAGGCTAATTGAACGTTTTATACAATGTGATATTTCTAAAATGTAGTATGATTTAAATGCCAGGATGTCATACTCATAGCTGCATGCTATTGAGGAAGAGATGTGTATTTTCTAACCCAGCTGATAATCACAGAATGGGACCAGCTGTAGCAAAATGAACGAATGGCGGGAAACAAAGCAATTACACATTTGATGACGCCTAGTACGTTGATATCTGTTGCTTACTGCATACATAAAAAAAAAAACTGTACGTTCTAAATAGTATGTAGGACGATTAGGGCTGTCCCAAACAAAAAATAACCTTGGTCGACCTAGAGTCTTCTGTTCTAGTCTTCTGTTCTAGAGTCCTGTAATGAGTAGGTGTGTAGATGAGTAGGTACTGTAGATGACGAGTACCATTAGTCAGAAAATCCCAGGAGTTGTCACTGCCTGACCCGTATGGTAAATGGAAGGAAGGAGAAAAGCCTGTTGATATTATTGTTGTGTGAGGAGACTCTACCTCAATATGTGAAGTTTGGATATGTGAGGTATGCGGTGAGAGCATTTGTGTCCAAACCATTACAGTGTGGGAATTGTAAAGTATACAGTGGGGAGAACAAGTATTTGATACACTGCCGATTTTGCAGGTTTTCCTACTTACAAAGCATGTAGAGGTCTGTAATTTTTATCATAGGTACTCTTCAACTGTGAGTGACGGAATCTAAAACAAAAATCGGCAGTGTATCAAATACTTGTTCTCCCCACTGTATGTTCATGTGTCAAATGTTTACAGACGGGAGAAGTATAATATTGAAGAATCCGTCAATGGAAAATGTTGCATCTGTGGTGGAGATCATACTCCAGACTTCCTTGAATGTCCTGTTAGGGTGAAGGAGGTCGAGGTGTCAAGGATCAGGGCTGTGGAGCAGAACCAGTTGCTAGTGTTTTACGTCAATCAAGTGATCTGGATACACTCATTGTGAAGTGTATTTTGTGGCATTTATAGCCACAGTTATTAAGTGTACAGCACAAGTGTCTAAGAAGTTCAAGAAGCTGGACATCATTATATCTGCAGCCGAGAAGTTTTTTGGGCTCCAAGAGCAGAAGCACTGCAAGGACTATTGTCACTTGGAAATGTCCCGCCCTCACAGGAGCAGGTTGATTTTCTTTAGTTAATACATTTTTTGATAGTTTGTATGATATTAGATAAATTTTTCTCATAATTTCCTTTTATTTTGGCCCATTCTTCCACACAAACAGTCTTCAAATCTTGAAGGTTCCGTGGGCCTCTTCTATGAATCTTGATCTTCAGTTCTTTCCATAGATTTTCAATGGGATTTAAGTCAGGTGATTGGCTGGGCCATTCTAGCAGCTTTATTTTCTTTCTTTGAAACCAATTGAGAGTTCCCTTGGCTGTGTTTTTGGGATCATTGTCTTGCTGAAATGTCCACCCTCGTTTCATCTTCATCATCCTGGTAGATGGCAGCAGATTTTTGTCAAGAATGTCTTGGTAAATTTGCCCATTCATCCTTCCTTCAATTATGTGAAGTTTGCCAGTACCATTTGCTGAAAAGCAGCCCCACACCATTATGTTCCCACCTCCAAATTTCACTGTTGGTATGGTGTTTTTAGGGTGATGTGCAGTGCCATTTCTCCTCCAAACATGGTGTATTATGACATCCAAACAGTTCAATTTTGCTCTCATCTGACCACACTATATTCTCCCAGTATTTCACTGGCTTTTCCAAATGTTGTGCAGCAAACTTTAAACGAGCTTCAACATGCTTTTTTTCAGCAATGGAGTCTTGCGTGGTGAGCGTGCATACAGGCCATGGCGGTGGAGTGCATTACTTACTGTTTTCTTTGAGACAACAGTACCTGCTAATTGCAGGTCTTTTTGAAGCTCTCCACAAGTGGTCCTTGGCTCTTGGACAACTCTTCTGATTATTCTTTTCACTCCTCTGTCAGAAATCTTGCGAGGAGCACCTGGTCGAGGCAAATTTATGGTGAAATTATTGTCTTTCCACTTCCGTATTATGGCCCAAACAGTGCTCACTGGAACATTCAGAAGCTTAGAAATGCGCCTATAACCAATGCCATCATTATGTTTTGCAACAATTAGGCTGTGAAGGTCTTGAGGCAGCTCTTTGCTTTTACCCATCATGAGATGTGTCTTGTGTGGATTGCTTTTTAATTACTGATTGTTTTCAGCTGTTGTCTTAGATTTCCATGCCTTTTTGAACCTCCCTTTCTTCATGTGTTCAATACTTTTTCCCTGTGTCATTTCACATTATTACACATAACTTAATTTCTGAACTTATTTGTTTGGGTTGTTACCAACATCTGGTGAAAATGTCATGTCAATAGCACCTTTGGAAATATATTTACTGAGAAAAATGGTGACGTGTTCAATACTTATTTCACCTGTATATATTTTAGACTGCTCGACTGAAAAAATGTTGGTCGACCAACTGCCTATCGACCAGTCGACTAAACGGGGTCAGCCCTAAGGACGATTACTACACCATGTGTAGTTTTAGTAAACAGTGGGCAAGACAGATTCGACATGGCCACTGACACTGACACTGACACTGACACTGACACTGACACTGACATTGACATTGACACTGACACAAAAGAAGTCAGACTACAGATTAAAAAAAAGTACAAATACAACATGTGCTCTTCTTTCAATTGCTAAAACCCCTCAGGGTGAATGAGGCAATGTGCAGAGTGCGCAAACAGAGGGAATGTTTTCCAACTTTGTCTCTATGCAAGAAAAACATGCAGCGTCATGGTGAGACTGTGCTACCTCCCGGTGTCCATCGCTGTGTTTTAACATCAGATAAAGGTTTCTTTGACAACCAAGAACATCACGTTTCATTAAACAAGGATTACGGATTTTAGACTCCAGTAATGTCAGATTGTTCTTTGTTCAAGCTTTGGAACAGCCTACACCACTGTTCTTCTCTCCTCAAAGGCATCCTACACCACTGTACCTCGCTCTGTAGAGCCCTGTGGTTGCGGGTGGTGCTGTTACCATACCAGAGCCTGACAGCATATTCTGGATGGTGCATCTCTAGACGTTTGTGAAGGTCTTAGAGGCCAAGCCAAACTTCTTCAGCCTCCTGAGGTTGTAGAGGGTCTGTTGTGCCTTCTTCACCACACTGTCTGTGTGGAGGGACCATTTCAGGTCCTCAGTGATGTGTACGCCGAGGAACTTGAAGCTTTCCACCTTCTCCACTGCGGTCCCATCAATGTGGATGGGGGCGTGCTCTCTCTGTTGTCTTCCTGTCGCCACTCTGCCAGGGCCCTCAACTCCTCCCTGTAGGCCGTCTCGTCGTTGTTGGTAATCAGGCCTACCACTGTTGTGTCGTCAGCAAACTTGATGATTGAGTTGAAGATGTGAAGCTGTGTGTGTGTGTGTGTGTGTGTGTGTGTGTGTGTGTGTGCGTGAGGCTGTTAACACATAGGTAAAGTGACAAATTAACTCTTAACAGGAAATCATGCAGAATGCAGTTAGAGAGAGAGAGAAACAAAGAGAAAAAGAGAGAAAGAGAGAGAAAAAAAGAGAGAGAGCGAGAGAGAGAGCAGAGCTGGCATGCAGGCAGTGTGTGGGTGAGGAGAGAGGAGAGGAGAGGAGAGGAGACATCGGTGCCAGACCCAGTGTGCCCCCTTCTAGAGAAAGGGACTGAGGTGGGTGGGTTTCATAACAACACGACTCCACACCGCCCACACAGGGCAGAGCCCACTGCAATTGGTGGACTCCAGCCAAGCAAACAGTGATTGGCCGACTCTGGCTTTCCAAAAATCATAACCAACAGTGTAACCAGGCAACAGTGGGGAAATCAGCTCAAAGAATAACCGGGTCAAGAGCTGTGATGTTACCTACCCTGCTGCTGAGAGTTACCTCACCCTGCTGCTGAGAGTTACCTCACCCTGCTGCTGAGAGTTACCTCACCCTGCTGCTGAGAGTTACCTCACCCTGCTGCTGAGAGTTACCTTCCCTGCTGCTGAGCGTTACCTCACTCTGCAGCTGAGTTAGTTGCAGCTCAACTCACAGAAAGAAAAGTTTGAAAGTTTGAGTAGACCTGCTTCACAATCACCACCAGCATTTTCAGATTCAGATTAGTAACTGAGTTAAACTCCGACTTGACCACGACACACAGCAGTTGACCTAGTGTGTTACCATTGTTAAACACCCCTAAATCATTCACTGAAACTCCACACCCCTGAATCATTCAGAGAAACTCCACACCCCTGAATCATTCAGAGAAACTCCACACCCCTGAATCATTCAGTGAAACCCCACACCCCTGAATCATTCAGTGAAACTCCACACCCCTGAATCATTCAGTGAAACCCCACACCCCTGCATCATTCAGTGAAACTCCACACCCCTGCATCATTCATCATTCAGTGAAACCCCACAACCCTGCATCATTCAGTGAAACCCCACACCCCTGAATCATTCAGTGAAACCCCACACCCATAAATCATTCAGTGAAAACCCACACCCCTGAAGGAAGAGACTTGTGTTGTTTACTCCTGGTCTAGAGAAAACTTCCCTTCACACAGAAGCACGGCATTGTAAAACAGGCATAATATCTGTTAACAGGGCTGAGGTGGCTTCGTCGGTTCTAGTGATTGTGGTTCTATGGATGTGACACGGATCTGTTGACAGCTCAAAGAGAAGCTAGGCAATTAGAAACTGGAGGATAATGTAACAACCTTGTTTCAGAGACTTCTTACACTTGACCCCCATTCACACACAGACACTCAGGCGCACACGTACACACGGACAAAAACACGCACATACGCACACACACTTCTCCATCTGCTCTTTAGTTTAAGAGATAGCGATCAATAGCCTTTTTATAAAACACAGATATTCAGTATCACAGTCAGATACAATTCCTCTCACTCTGAGGTCAAGTCAGCTTGCCCCAGAGGGAAGGCAGACTGTGGCAACACACACACAGACACAAACACAAACACACACACACACAAACACACACACACACACACAAACACACACACAAACACTTGACAGATTTCTCAGAAATCCTGGTTGGAGGACTCTTGGAAGTTGAATAATCCTCTTGGCTCAAACTGGGATTCGTGAAAACCTGAGAACTTTGGGAAAGTTTCTGGAATTTCTTCACCCCAGTGATGGATCAGTAAAAGGTCATGGAGGGGGTTAACTTACGTGTGTGTGTGTGTGTGTGTGTGTGTGTGTGTGTGTGTGTGTGTGTGTGTGTGTGTGTGTGTGTGTGTGTGTGTGTGTGTGTGTGTGTGAACTCACATTCTCGTGTTTCATGTGTTTGAGGAGCCGTAGTTCTCTGTAGGTCCTCTTAGCGTGGATAATAGACTGGAACGGCCTGGACAACTTCTTCACCGCCATCTTTAGCCCCGACTTCATGTCATACGACGAGCTGCACAGGGTTGAAGAGCACACATAAGATAGCTTAAGACATGGTAACGACAACATTCATATCACTTTTATAACATTCCTGATATCACATGACATTCTTGTTATATCACATTCATTACATTTTGTACATCAATAATTCAACATTACATTGCTTTTATTCTGTGTGTATGCTACCTTCAACCAAACCATTCATTAAACAATTACTATGTCATATTGTGTGAAGAGGTGCTGTACACATGGGACCTGGAGAGGTGCTGTACACATGGGACGTGGAGAGGTGCTCTACACATGGGTCGTGGGGAGGCGCTGTACACAGTTTCTCAAAACTCCCCTGATTTCCCCCCTTCTACCACCCACACAGCCTCTTCCCCATCCCCAAACCCTTCCCAACTGATCTTGGAAACAACAATGGGTCTTCCTACTAGGTTGCCATGGCAGCAGAAGCTGGCGTGGACAGAATTCTGTGAAATGTTTTTTTCCAGGAAGTCGTAAGTAGGGCAGTAGTTGTAACATTCAGAGGTTCTGAAACACCATAAACACATTTCTACCACACCCTAGAGCAAACAAATATTGGCTACAAAATCCAGGCTGAAAAACCCAGGCTGAAAAACCCAGGCTGCAAAATATTTAACAGAATCATACTCCGGTAGGCCTGGACAGAGATATGCTACTGGCTCGTTGATGTTTTCCTAATTCTGTTCTGTTTATGGCCCTATATTGATGGATGCTCGTTATTGCACTTAGTTACATCACAGAGTAATGAGACCATACGTCCAGACTGGCCTGTTTGTTCTGCTTGGTAGATGGATGGTGTCCTGTGTGTGTGTGTGTCTCAGACTCTCAGCATCGTTGTCTGTGTCCTGCAGTCTCCCCAGCCATTAAGCAGGCTAAAAAAGGCAGTGACACTCAGCCAGGGCCTGAACTGTAGTGAAACACCAAATCACATACTCCTCATGATAGGAGATTATCTGAGATCAAGCACATGCTCCTTATGTTAGGAGATTATCTGAGATCAATCACATGCTCCTCATGTTAGGAGATTATCGGAGATCAATCACATGCTCCTCATGTTTGGAGATTATCTGAGATCAATCACATGCTCCTCATGTTAGGAGATTATCTGAGATCAATCACATGCTCCTCATGTTAGGAGATTATCGGAGATCAATCACATGCTCCTCATGTTTGGAGATTATCTGAGATCAATCACATGCTCCTCATGTTAGGAGATTATCTGAGATCAATCACATGCTCCTCGTGTTAGGAGATTATCTGAGATATTTGATCATGTTCTACGTTTATGTTTCAAAGTTCATGTCTGACCGTCTGTAGGGGAGAGGCACCCTTTACTCTCAACACATGGTTTAAGTATCTGTTAACAGCTAATACAGCTGATGCACCCCTCTTATAAAAATCCCATCCGCTCCTGACAATCCGGTTCATACAGCAGCTGACTGTTAACAGATTACAGCACCACTGTAACAGGAAATACAGTGATGTCACTATCCATGAGGAGCCAGACCAGACCATCTGGCAGTCAGAGTCTCTAGAATCTCTTACTTTACCAGTCTAAATGGGGCCAATTCTAACTTCCACCTAAGTCACATTTTCACTCACCTAGTCTCCCATTGACATTGATGCATAATTTAGGATTCGCCCCTATGTTTTGTTACTGTCTGCTAAGAGGTGGATGTGTCTGATAGTGACTCAATTTCATCATGTGACAGTGCTGAAACTTCTGTGTCCACATATATAACAGTAACCTGGCTTGGCAGTAACACACCCAGCTTGGCTGTTCTCCCAATGCCACAGAGATTCCTCAGCATGTCCACACCCTGAGACTGAACAGAAAGTACAGAGAGCAGAGGTTTAGTGGGTTAAATCTGCCCTGCCCATCTGCGTCTCTATCACGCATGCACGTGCACACACACACACACACAGCAGGCACAAATTCAATTTGTATCAGTGATTTATTACACATTTCCTGCCAAACACCTTCCTATACATTACTTCAGTATATCCAACGTTGCCTAATACAGACACTGTTGTTCCTACGACGAAGACAGAAATGTATAGGAGCTGGTTTCTTTTATGAGTGAACTTTCTACCACAACTATACGCCCATGTGGTCATGTTCAAGAAAGCAGGCCTGTCATTAGTTGTCTTGGCTCCATTGTTTAGTTTACATTATAAATGCATGTGTGTTTGGGAAGCTTGGTTTAGTGGCTGGCTCTGAGGGAACTGCATACCATTGCTCTGCTCACTGTACCTACAGCCAACTAATGACTTACAACTGTTAATTAAAGATTTTATACACTGAGTGTAAAAAACATTATGAACTAGAGAGGTGCTGTACACATGGGACGTGGAGAGGTGCTGTACACATGGGACCTGGAGAGGTGCTGTACACATGGGACCTGGAGAGGTGCTGTACACATGGGACCTGGAGAGGTGCTGTACACATGGGACGTGGAGAGGTGCTCTACACATGGGTCGTGGAGAGGCGCTGTACACAGTTTCTCAAAACTCCCCTGATTTCCCGCCTTCTACCACCCACACAGCCTCTTCCCCATCCCCAACCCCCTCCCAACTGAACTTGGAAACAACAATGGGTCTTCCTACTAGGTTACCATGGCAGCAGAAGCTTGCGTGGACAGAATTCTGTGAAATGTTTTTTTCCAGGAAGTCGTAAGTAGGGCAGTAGTTGTAACACTCAGAGGGTCTGAAACACCATAAACACATTTCTACCACACCCTAGAGCAAACAAATATTGGCTACAAAACCCAGGTTGAAAAACCCAGGCTGCAAAATATTTAACAGAATCATACTCCGGTAGGCCTGGACAGAGATATGCTACTGGCTCGTTGATGTTTTCCTAATTCTGTTCTGTTTATGGCCCTATTTTGATGGATGCTCGTTATTGCACTACCCACACCCTGAGACTGAACAGAATGTACAGATAGCAGAGGTTGAGTGGGTTAAATCTGCCCTGCCCATCTTAGTCTCTCTCACACACTGAGTGTACAAAACATTAAGAACACCTGCTCTTTCCATGAGACTGACCAGGTGAATCCAGGTGTCACCTGTTTAATACACTTCAATCAGTGTAGATGAAGGGGAGGAGACAGGTTAAAGAAGGATTGTGTATGTGTGCCATTCAGAGGGTGAACGGCCAAGACAAAATATTTAAGTGCCTTTGAACGGGCATGGTAGTAGGTACCAGGCACACGGGTTTATGTCAAGAACTGCAACGCTGCTGGGTTTTTCACACTCTACAGTTTCCTGTGTGTATCAAGAATGGTCCACAACCAAAAGGACATCCAGCCAACTTGACACAACTGTGGGAAGCATTGGAGTCAACATGGGCCAGCATCCCTGTGGAACACTTTCGACACCTTGTAGATTCCATGCCGTGACGAATTGAGGCTGTTCTGAAGGCAGAAAGGTGGACGGGGTGCAACTCAACGTGTAGAACGTCATCTTAATGTGTTGTACACTCAGTGTATATTATGAATAACTATCTGAACACTCTTTTAATAGCCAGCCAACCAATTTCTGGATGGCGTCCACATTCTAAGAACAGATCAGGAATAGAGTGAGGTCTGAGATGGGAGTGGTTCCTCACTGTCGGAACTAGAAGCACAAGCATTTCACTACACCAGCATTAAAATCAGCTAAACATGTGTATGTGACCAATAAAATTTGAGTGACAGATGGAGTAGAATGTTAGATACTTCTCCAGGCAACATGAGATCTGATAATCTGGGTAGCAGGACTGTCAGAGGAATGCCCCAAAAATTGTCAGACTCTAGCCACACAAGTCATAGACTGTTATCTCTGCTAACGCACGCCAAACGGTTCCGGAGCGCCAAGTCTAGGTCTAAAAGGCTTCTTAACAGCTTCTACCCCCAAGCCATAAGATTCCTGAACAGCTAATCAAATGGCTACCCAGATTATTTTTTTGCACTCCAGATATCTTGTATTTCTATACTTTTTCATACTGCCGCTCTATGTATCATGTACCGTGTATCTGTCTTTTGTGTACTTTCGTTGTGGCATTTTGCACCTGCCCTGTGATTTGTTGTAGCTGCTTGACAATGAAATTTCCCCCCCGGGGGATCAATAAAGTACCTATCTATCGACTCTGTACCGGTACTTCCTGTATATTGACTCTGTACCGGTACTTCTTGTATATTGACTCTGTACCGGTACTTCCTGTATATTGACTCTGTACCGGTACTTCCTGTATATTGACTCTGTACCGGTACTTCCTGTATATTGACTCTGTACCGATACTTCCTGTATATTGACTCTGTACCGATACTTCCTGTATATTGACTCTGTACCGATACTTCCTGTATATTGACTCTGTACCGGTACTTCCTGTATATTGACTCTGTACCGATACTTCCTGTATATTGACTCTGTACCGATACTTCCTGTATATTGACTCTGTACCGGTACTTCCTGTATATTGACTCTGTACCGGTACTTCCTGTATATTGACTCTGTACTGGTACTTCCTGTATATTGACTCTGTACTGGTACTTCCTGTATATTGACTCGCTACTGTTATTTTACTGTTGCTCTTTAATTATTTGTTATTCTTCTATTTGTATTATCTATTTTTTACTTAACACTTATGTTTCTTAAAACCGCATTGTTGGTTAATGGCTTGTAAGTAAGCATTTCACTGTAAGGTCTACCCCTGTTGTATTCGACGCATGTGACAAATAACATTTGATTTGAAACCCAAATAGCTCATATATTTGCTCATTAGTTCAGTCACTTTCCTTTATAGCATGACCATCTATTGACAAAGAGGGTCAAAGCACCATTCTCCAACTGAAAACAAATTAGGCATCTGCAGCTGTAGAAAACAACCCAGCAGTGACACATACACTTATCCTGTCCAGAAGAGAAAATAACTATTCTCACAGGACAGAAGGATTATGTACAATGAAGTCTTCTTGTCAAAGGGACCTTGAGTAGGATGACTAAACCAAATCAGTGCTGAGAAGTCTAGGCTACCTAATCTTGTGTCTATGACTCATGCCTGTAGACACAAGGGGAAATTATGATGACATCATTCTAGACCAGGGTTTGAACCCCAATGTTTTCAGAGCAAAATGTTTCTTACATTTTGTATTATTATTATTGGACATAAAATATTAAAAACACCAAGAAATCAGCTCCAATTTATTTTAATTTAGGAAATCTGATCCCAAGTATTCCGATGCATAACAGAGTGACTTGATTGTATACAAATGTAAGCAATGTTTGAAATGATTGTTTTAGTCAAATAATATATTTGTTTGGGCTTCTTGCGATCAATTTGCAGTCTACAAATGATTTGTAATTATGTCCCGCCCCGACCACCCGATAAAGAAGAAAATCGCCCCACGCCTGAATATAGTTGATGAGCCCTGTTCTAAACTCATGTTCAGCAGAATAGAACACTCACTGCACTACCGACAAGTACGGGCGGCGGGGACGCCTTCTGCCCGAAAACCATGTGACTTTCTGTCAGGTTATTAGAACGAACATGCATGGATGTAAAGGGGGCAAGGGTCTATTGGGCACAGGGGTGATGTAACTAGAAGCTTACTTTCAGCTTAAATTCAGATGCAAAGCATAATGATTTAGTCAAGTTCAAGAAACTTCATGTGGGACAAATCTAATAGCCTATATATAGCCTGCAAAAATCAATGCAGAAAATGCTTCTTCATTCAGTATCCTATTTTTTGGGTCATTTCGCAGACGCTCTTATACAGAGCAATTTACAGGAGAAATTATGGTTAAGTGTCTTGCTCAAGGGCACGCACATCGGCAGATGTTTCATCAAGTCGGCTCGGGGATTCGAACCAACAATATTCAAACGTCACAGTTGGAAACACACTTATTGTTATCCAACAATTTGGAGACACATTCTGATTCTACAACCTTGACAGATGAGCATTAGCATGGTTGTTTATGTGCCGCTGGCGACGACATGCGATACGTGCGTGCTTACATTGGCACACGGATAAGTAGGCTACGTTATCAACAACAACAATCTGCACCATAAAACAATTTCCGCGAAAACAATTTCGATTTTGCCTCTGTTTACTCGAGAGTCAATCGTGAATAGCCTTTATTCTGTCAGCTAACTTCTTGCAAATCAATGTTTATTTACAGGATGTTATGTACCAAAAAAAAATGTTTCGATCTGCAAAATATATATATATAATCCGAGACAAACCCAAGCCACCCTGAAGCGTGTTTAGCACAGCGATCTGGTTTCAGTAACAATAGTCGAATCATTTGGTACACTAACTGAAACCTTGTAGATAACGTAAACAGCAGATAAACAAAAAGTATTCCCTGCTCGATTTGTGATTTTATATATTTGCATATTACTAAACTTATTGGTAGACAAGTGCAGTAGATTGAGCAAGCGTTGAATTTCCCCAGTCCCTAGAACTATGGGTTGGGCGTTAGGTTAAACCTCAGCCAACTCTGCAACTTGTTATGCAACAGTCAACTCTATAGCTAGTCCTCGGAGATATTGTTGTTATACTGCAAGGTATTTACCAGACTGATCCATAGGCTCCAGAGCCGACAGGGGACAGGGCCTGGTACCGCTCCGGGACCTCCCATATCGTCTTGTTCAGCTCCTGTCTGTAGAAAGTGGGTCTCTCCTTGTGAGACATTCCTGCAGAATTCAGAGATTACGAGACAAACAAGCCTGTCGTAACCTCGGTTTCCTCCTTCGCGTGGCAGTGGAGCCTCTCTGAAAACTCAATACAACAAGAACTATTGTTGACCCAACCGATACACAAATTGGATCTCGCGCATTCCTGGCAGTGAAAATGTGCAAACGTTATCCCTTGCACCCTATAAAATGACGTCTCTTTGAGGACAGCAGTTGGAACACACCACGGTCAGTCAGTGAGCTACAGTAGACTTTTCCTCTATGCAGACTCCAATTTGTTTCTTGTGTTGACGGGGACTTAAACGGAACATACCTCTCTCTCCGTCAAAGACGAAGCGCGCTTTGTCCGGATTCCCACCTCTCGCGCGATTTGAGTTTAGTAGCTGGGGAAATCCTAATCTCCTTTTACTGTAGGCTGCATAACATGTTGACATAAAAATAAATAGCCCTATGAAATAGAGTGATTAACCTTTGCGCTTTGCCTCAATATATATCATAAATCACAGATCGTATGATGACCAAACACTTAAAAGTGTATGATTCCTTACTATCGTGCTGAGATTAGCATGCTGCATACATTTTTACTTGCAGTAATAGTAGGTCTAGCTGTTGGTTTAATTCGGTCACAGCTCATGACTAGCCTATGTATGCTATACATTTATCAAAAACACTCATTACATCCTATTTATTTTGCTTTCTATACTGATCAAAAATATAAAAGCAACATGTAAAGTGTTGGTCCCATGTTTCATGAGCTGAAATAAAAGATCTCAGAAATGTTTCATATGAACAAAAATCGTATTTCTCTTCAATTTTGTTTACATACCTGTTAGTGCACATTTCTCCTTTGCCAGGACTCGATTTACTTAAACAGCATGACTAAACATAGTTTATTTCGTTTTTGACCTCGACATTCTTGCTGTATAGATAATTTGATAGATAATGATAGATAATGCTAACGACGCCTCCATCTAGTTTCCAAGCAACAGACGGGCGAGTAAACTTTGCTTTCGAAATTAGTAATCATCTGTAAAGTTGTTTTACATGCAATCATACTAGATATTGTGTTAAAACCCCTGTTGATGTCATTTGTTGTTTCTTTGGAGCAAGCTAGCTAAGCTATCACTAGGTAGCTAGTTGGTTAATGTGGTGTACATTAGGCTAGTAACGTTACCATTACAGTATTAATGAATGACAATATAGCCTTGTCACTACTAGTTGGTTGATATGGGGTGCAGTAGGCTACAGTACAACATTACTAAATGATAAGAACTTAGCCTTGTCACCAGCTAGTAGTTGGTTGATTGGGTGGGGAGTACAGTAGGCTACAATACAGCATCAATAGCCTTCCTACTGTTCTGTTATTCGTTGAGTCTGGAAATTGTTAAATTAGCTAATATTATAGAAAGAGCTCACATTAATGCAGCTGTGGTGGTGTACAGTTTTGAGGAAATTGTGTGCTTTTTTCTGTGTTGAAAAACATGCCTTCCTCTCACATACACATTAGAACCACATTAGTTTAATTTATGTATATTCCATTTTAATTGAGGAGTGTGTGCAATAATGTACATTCACAGTTTAAGCAACAATTTGGTTTATTGGATATTTCTGATTAAAATGAATGGCCAAAAGGAAGTCGGCAGACCTGCAACCCTCTGGGAGTATGTGCATCTGGAGCTGAAACGGCCCCAACGGCCCTCACATATGTGCAGGGTTCCCAGGAGTGGCAGGCAAATATGTTTATTGTCCTGCAAAAGTATTTTTAATGTACCAAGGCCATTTTCTGGCTATCCACATTGCTCAAGCCAAAGTTTGTTCTTCACAATGAATGTGTGTAGTAAAATTCAGGGAGAGTCATCAGGCAACCAAGGCCAAGGAATGGAGAGAGAGAGAGAGAGAGAGATGACCTGGAGGGAGTTCCAGACCACCTTTTTATGAGGCAGAGATGGGAGATGACCTGGAGGGAGTTCCAGACCACCTTTTAATCAGGCAGAAAAGCAGAGAAAATTAATCATACACACACGTTAGTATGTAAATATATTGTAATTACTTCTTTATTTTATATGTATGCTCCATTTTATTTTAGGATTGGATATATTTAGGCCTACAGATTGTGTTATGCAATTCCCACAATGGACATGTGCTGTTTGTCACGTTGCGTATTTATGGAACGAGGCGCAGAGCTGTGGTGGAGCGACATTCCTTTTATTTAATGGTATTTAAAATACAACACAAAAACAAAGGAGAGGTAGCAACCGTGAACTGACGTGAATATCACACAACGAATAGACACATACAATAATCCACACCCAGGTGACACACAGTGGAACTTAAATAGAATCCCCAATTAGAGACAACACAAGATAGCTGACTCTAATTGGGGATAAACCAAAACCCAACATTGTCAGGACCTGACTGTGGCCATCCCACTCCCCCTAGAGGGAGTCAGAGACCTGGCCTCAGTCAGGCACTTACACTGTTGTGCTTACTACACAGTTGGTGGAGAGGGCATGGTTAGGAGAGATGGTGGTTGACAAGGAAAAATAAAATACAACATGCACACACATACTCGCTTTCCCACACGCACGCAAGCAATAGTCTGTGCTTTTGTCTGAGTTACAAAACATGACTCACACACCCACATTAGACCCAATGTAAATACATTGTAATAACTTTTTTTATTTACAGTTAACTCATTTTTCAACCACTCCACAGATTTCATGTTAACAAACTATAGTTTTGACAAGTCGTTTAGGACATCTACTTTGTGCATGACACAAGTAATTCTTCCAACAATTGTTTACAGATAGATTACTTCACTTATAATTCACTATATCACAATTCCAGTGGGTCAGAAGTTTACATACACTAAGTTGACTGTACCTTTAAACAGCTTGGAAAATTCCAGAAAATGATGTCATGGCTTTAGAAGCTTCTGATAGGCTAATTGACATCATTTGAGTCAATTGGAGGTGTACCTGTGGATGTATTTCAAGGCCTACCTTCAAACTCTGTGCCTCTTTGCTCGACATCATGGGAAAATCAAAAGAAATCAGCCAAGACCTCCACAATTGTAGACCTCCACAAGTCTGGTTCATCCTTGGGAGCAATTTCCAAACGCCTGAAGGTACCACATTCATCTGTACAAACAATAGTACACAAGTATAAACACCATGGGACCATGGTATCAGCCACCCGGTCAGCTGATAAAACTGAGGAGTATTTCTGTCTGTAATAAAGCCTTTTTGTGGTGAAAAACGTCTAACAACATGCATGATTGAAAATAACAGAATTCAACACAGTCTTTGACAACAGCAGACATGACAAATGGTCAGTTTGATGAGACGTGTGTCATTTATAGGTCATCTTGCAGGAGATGCACTGTTTTCAAAGCAAATAAACGGACGCTGGCTGGCTGGACGTTACCGAGCTCTGTGATTTGGTTAGTTGCTACTTTGCTGGCTAGCACATGTCTAGTGGTGGCTGCAGACGACATAGATCTGGATTTATGAACAGAAAGTTCGTCGTCAATTTGTTTTATGGGTAACGTTAGTTCTAGCCCAATATTGGAGTAAAGGAGTCTAATGGGACCTTAACCCACATGTTCTGTTTAACGTTAAATAGCGAATTGCTAAACAGCCGAATACTCTCAACTTGAATCGATTCTCAATTGCGACACGATTGTAGAAACAACCCTCTACTTTCATATCACATAAAAAATAATTCCACAAATGCAAATTACACACTTACTGTTTTAACAGTTGCAGTTAAGTGTTTTTTTTTTTTACAACACATTTGTAGTGTTTGTCTTCCGTTCGGAGAAGCAGATAACATTAGCTGATTAAGACAGGTAGTCCAAGCGTTGTAACATGGAAATATGGCCATATGGGAACCCTAAACCTATAGGTGTGTATCATATTAAACTTGTTTTTTAGAAAATGATTTTCACCCATATGAAAGACACGATCCTTATGCTTCCAACCGTGTTCAGACTGAACGTTGAGACTCATACCAAAAATCCCCTTACAGAAGACGTGTTTGTCCAATGACTCGTGTGTAATGGAACTGAGGGTCACGATCAAGGGCTACCTACCTATGTGACATGTTTGGTGGCCAGTTTAGAAATCATGTTGCTATTACTGGCTCCTACAACCATCTTTGCAACACTGCTTTTGTAAATTATATTAACATAAGTGACAATTGTTTATAATGTTATCTACCTAGCTAATCACACAGGTATCAAGTGTAGCCTAGCTGTCAAACAGGTTTAACTGTAGACCTCAAATAGTGATTGTGTGCTAGCTACATCAATATGCAATCTGTCAAACTATTGTTGTTATTGAAATATTATCCAAGGCAATGGTAGTTCATCTTTGAAAATGTAATGACCAGCCATGTCTACAGCCATGTCTTCAAACCAAATTAGCTGGGGTTTTTTCTCTTCTCTTCTCCTCACCTCAGTGTACCTGGTCGATGGGATTGTAGTGTTTGGGCTTCTGTTCATCTGTACATGTGCATACCTCAAGAACTTGCCTCGCCTAAACAGTTGGCTACTGTGAGAAGAAGGAAGTGTGGGGGGTGTTCTATAAAGGTAAGCTGTCAATGGTCCATCTATGCAATAGAACAATGGAATATAAATACTGGTTATGTGTTTCAGACTACAGTCAAAGTGCTATGCTACAGATTCACCATAGTCTGAAGCAGAGGTCCACTACTATAGATTCATTGTAGTCTGAAGCAGAGAGGTCCACTACTATAGATTCATCATAGTCTGAAGCAGAGAGGTCCACTACTATAGCTTCACCATAGTCTGAAGCAGAGATTCACCATAGTCTGAAGCAGAGAGGTTCACTACTATAGATTCATCATAGTCTGAAGCAGAGAGGTTCCCCCCACTCCTGATCTACTGTCTTGTTTTTCTCCCTAGTTCCCCCATTCTCCCTCCCCCTCTATCTTCCTGTGTCTCTCTGCCAATCTCTCCACTCTCTGTATCCCTTCCCTCTATCTCACTCTTCCTCGCTCCCCCATTCTCTCTCCCCCCTCTATCTTTCTCTCTCTCTGTCTTTCCACCTCTCAGCTGCAGTGATTGGGACCGGACTCCACCATGCTGTGGCTATAACCTGTCTGTCGATGGCATTGTTCCTGGTCTTCTTAAAGTGACAGCAACAGGCTGGGATGACTGGACTGAGATGGACCGGACCTGGCCAGGCTTGGCTGGGCTTTGCAGAGCTGGATTGGGCTGCACTGGGTTGCCACCATTGGGCACTGTTTGGACAATGTGCCGCCAGAACGCCCATTCATTCACCCAGTAACCCCAAAGGACCTGTATAAAGGACAAGCTAACACTGCCCCCATGTGGTGAATAAGATCCCTGTCACTCACTGCACTCTTCTACACCTGGCTGCTTCCCAATAACATCTCCTTTCTCCTGAAGTGTGCACTCGTTCACTACTCTCTACAAATGTAAAAGCATTGGATTGGTGTAGGCATGGGCTAGGGACTTTCCATATACCAGTCATTTCTGTTCAGAGATTTATGAAGGGAAGTGCACAAGTGCACACTGGGAGAAAGGAGAGGCTACTGGGACGCAGCCCTTGTATCCATCCCTGCACGACACCACCGTCATCCAGTTTACCCTGAGTTTACTGTACAGATCCTATTAGAACAGTGTTTCTCAATCTATTCTCAAGGTGCACTTTGTTTTTCTCACACCAAATACAAACACACACACACACAACAATTTATAGACACGCAAACAATGACTACATCTTCTCTGCCCAGACCCGCATGCTCACACCCCCATCCCAGACCCGCATGCTCACACCCGCATCCCTAGTGCTTGCATTATTGTTTGCCACAAGGCCTGAAACTGCACCATTTTTTTCAGACCCTTTGCTATGAGACACGAAATTGAGGTCAGGTGCATTCTGTTTCCATTGATCATCCTTGAGATGTTTCTACAACTTGATTGGAGTCCACTTGTGGTAAATTAAATTGATTGGACATGATTTGGAAAGGCACACAACTGTCTATATAAGGTCTCACAGTTGACAGTGCATGTCAGAGCAAAAACCAAACCATGAGGTCGAAGGAAATGTCCGTAGAGCTCTGAGACAGGATTGTGTGGAAGGGTACCAAAACATTTCTTCAGCATTGAAGGTCCCCAAGAACACAGTGGCCTTTATCATTCTTAAATGGAAGAAGTTTGGAACCACCAAGACTTCCTAGAACTGTCCGCCTGGCCAAACTGAGCAATTGGGGGAGAGAAGGGCCTTGGTCAGGTGACCAAGAACCCGATGGTAACTCTGACAGAGCTCCAGAGTTCCTCTGTGGAGATGGGAGAACTTTCCAGAAGGACAACCATCTCTGCATCACTCCTCCAATCAGGTCTTTATGGTATTGTGGCCAGACGGAAGCCACTCCTCATTAAAAGGCACATGACAGCCCGCTTGGAGTTTGTCAAAAGGCACATAAAGACTCTCAGACCATGAGAAACAAGATTCTCTGGTCTGATGAAACCAAGATTGAACTCTTTGGCCTGAATGCAAAGCGTCATGTCTGGAGGAAACCTGGCACCATCCCTACTGTAAAGTGTGGTGGTGGCAGCATCATGCTGTGGGGTTGTTTTTCAGCGGCAGGGACTGGGAGAATAGTCAGGATTGAGGGAAAGATAAACGGAAAACCTGCTCCAGTTCGCTCAGTACCTCAGACTGGGGCGAAGGTTCACCTTCCAACAGGACAACGACCCTAAGCACACAGCCAAGACAACGCAGGAGTGGCTTCGGGACAAGTCTCTGAATGTCCTTGAGTGGCCCAGCCAGAGCCCGGACTTGAACCCGATCTAACATCTCTTGAGAGACCTGAAAATAGCTGTGCAGCAAAGCACCTCATCCAACCAGACAGAGCTTTAGAGGATCTGCAGAGAAGAATGGGAGAAATTATCTAGGTGTGCTAAGCTTGTAGCTTCATAACCAAGAAAACTTAAGGCTGTAATCGCTGCCAAAGGTGCTTCAACAGAGTTCTGAGTAAAGGGTTTGAATACTTATGTAAATGTGATATTTCCAGTTAAAAAAATAAATAATATATTTGCTAAAATGTCTAAAAACCTGATTTGGCTTCGTCATTATGGGGTATTGTCTGTAGATTTATGAGGAATAATATGATTTAATCCATTTTAGAATAAGGTTGTAACCAAACAAAATTTGGAAAAAGTCGAGGTCTGAATACTTTCCGAAGGCACCGTAAACTTTAAACTGTTCTTTGTGTCCAGCTTAATTATATATATATATTTGAATCTGTTCTTGGTGTCCAGCTTAAAAAAATACAATATATATATCCTCAGCAAAAAAAGAAACGTCCTCACTGTCAACTGCGTTTATTTTTCAGCAAACTTAACATGTGTAAATATTTGTATGAATATAACAAGATTCAACAACTGAGACATAAACTAAACAAGTTCCACAGACATGTGACTAACAGAAATGGAATAATGTGTCCCTGAACAAAGGGGGGATCAAAATTAAGTCAGTATCTGGTGTGGCCACCAGCTGCATTAAGTACTGCAGTGCATCTCCTCCTCATGGACTGCACCAGATTTGCCAGTTCTTACTGTGAGCACTGATGGAGGGATTGTGCGTTCCTGGTATAACTCGGGCAATTGTTGCCATCCTGTACCTGTCCCGCAGGTGTGATGTTCGGATGTACCGATCCTGTGCAGGTGTTGTTACACGTGGCCTGCCACTGCGAGGACGATCAGCTGTGTGTCGTGTCTCCCTGTAGCGCTGTCTTAGGCGTCTCACAGTACGGACATTGCAATTTAATGCCCTGGCCACATCTGCAGTCCTCATGCCTCCTTGCAGCATGCCTAAGGCATGTTCACGCAGATGAGCAGGGACCCTGGGCATCTTTCTTTTGGTGTTTTTCAGAGTCAGTAGAAAGGCCTCTTTAGTGTCCTTAGTTTTCATAATTGTGACCTTAATTGCCTTCCGTCTGTAAGCTGTTAATTGTCTTAATGACCGTTCCAGATGTGCATGTTCATTCATTGTTTATGGTTCATTGAAACAAGCATGGGAAACAGTGTTTAACCCCTTTACAATGAAGATCTGTGAAGTTATTAGAATTTTTATGAATTATCTTTGAAAGACAGGGTCCTGAAAAAGTGATGTTTCTTTTTTTGCTGAGTTTATATATACAGTACCAGTCAAAAGTTTGGACACCTACTCATTCAAGGGGTTCTTTATTTTTTTACTATTTTCTACATTGTAGAATAATAGTGAAGACAAAACTATGAAGTAACACAAATGGAATCATGTAGTAACCAAAAGTGTTAAACAAATCAAAATATATTATATTTTAGATTCTTCAGAGAAGCCACACCTTGCAATGCTTGCAGTTAGCTACTGTCACCGATTCCTTCCAAAACACTCAATTTTGAATTTGCTGTTTTCCAACTTGCTGTGTAATGTTTATGTCCAATGGCCGATGAGCACCAATACGTTTTATCTATCATTTCTCTTCATATGACAAGGATTAAAAAGGATTTGCCAGTAGATTGTCGACTTGATTCTTGATGACTGCTAGCTAAAATTTTGAAAGTATGTTGACATGATCAGTCCAATCAAAGCTACTGTAGATATGTGATTTTATCTATGGCCAATGACCCTGAGCCTTCTTGGATGGGCACTTCTAATGTAACTATGGCAGCACCCAAGGGGCTTGAATTTTCAAGCTCTACCCTTAGACTTGGCGTTGACGTAGTGTCCACACGAGTGACAGAACACTGAGCTAATCATGGTGCAACTAGAGAACATTACCAACACCTACGCTCCGTATTTTCCCTTGGTGGCCCCACCACCACAAAATAACATGCTAAAAGTGGGGTTCCAAACAGGTGGGGTTCTGCCCCACCTGCCCTGAATGACAGGTCACCACTGTATTTATGTATTATTAATAAATGTCACAAAAATACATGTTTCAAAAACATTTTAATAGGTCCAAATATTTTTAAACATTCATATTGAAGTAGGTTTTAAACAACACTGGTGATGAGGAGAGGACATGATCAAAGTCAGTCACATAATACAACGGTTGGTTTCTTTCAAGACATTAACAGAAGCATTTTTTTTTCTTTTTTTTTTTAAGTAACCGAATGCCAGCTGGAAAATTACCTGTAGCGTAGCTCAGCTGAACACACACACCCAGCTCTGTTGACCATCACTGGGCTTTGTAAATACGTCAACCAAACACAGACAGCAGGTAGGGTAAATCTCCCAACTGAACAGAACAGCACTCTCATTAAGCAGGAGAGAGGAGAGAGAGGCCAACATTATTACACATTCAGTCTCAATGCAACTCCAAACACCATCAAGCCTTGACTGGGTCATTCTGTACCATTGTTCTGAAGCAATACACACCATTTTCACATCAAGAGAATCACTTTCATAAATATGACCACTTTCACTTTGAGACTCCAGGACATTTTAAACATATTCAGGAATGACTTGAGTGTCTTTTCATTGTCCTACCAGTAAGCTGCATACTGGTTCCTTTAAGTACTCTCCCAAAATACATGTGCTGTTATTCATAAATTAAGGTCTCCTGTTGTGTGGCTGCACACAGTCAGGTCCACTTTCCCAGTCCTGTACCAGTGTGCTTTAGTTCAGACAGTGAGGGCTACTGAATAAATAAATAAATAAATATATAAAATGGGAATGGGGATCAGTGTTTCCTCAGGTCTTTTCATAGGCGGGCTGCCATAACAGACATCTTCTATGGAGGTCGACTGAAGGCAGCACAATGTTTATACGGGGAAGGGGAAGGGTGGGGGCACCACACCGCCTGGGTAACCGTAGTAGGGGAAACACTGATGAGAATTACATGGGTGGAAAAAGTAAGGAAGGTTAGGGGTTATAGGTCAGGGTATACCGTCCTTCCTCTGGCAGCACTGTGAGGGCGGGACGCTCCAGTCGTACACATAGCTCAGTCGGAGTTTAACCTCTTCCTTACACAGCCTCCCATCTCTCTGCAGCATCTGCTGTTTCTCCAACATGTCCTCCAGGCTCTGCTTGTGAGTCACCAGGTACTTATTACTACAGCCCCGAGACTTGTACTCCGTGTCGAACCGAGGATCGTGTGTTCGTTTGACGTCCACCGGGGCAAGCCACGCCCCCAGTGACACGTCCTCGCTCTGCCAAACCTTGAGGTAGGCCGTGTTGATTTGGATGTAGTGTACGAGGTCGCAGGAGAGCAGGTAGCCTCCACCCAGGGCATAGGGTAGGTAATAGTCACACAGCTCCCAGGCCGACTCCCTCCACTTCCCTGCCGTCTTCACGCGACCGCGGCCTGAGAAGAAGCCCCAGTACAGCCGGCTGGGTTCTTTAGTCTTCAGCTCCTCCTATAAGATGAGAAGAGATTACACGTTATTGGTGTTTGCATATACATTTATTTTGCTGCACAAGATCCATATGACACAATATTGAACTGTTTTAAAAGTCAAAGAGTAAAGAAAATCACAACATCACGAAACGCATACCAAATGGAACCCTACTCCCTACACAGTTCCCTATGGACCCTTGTCAAAAGTAGTGAAGAGGGTGCCATTTGGGAAGCATACCATATCAAAACGCATACCTTCAGCAAGTCCAGACGAGCGAAAGTGTCATCGTCCGCTTTTAACACAAACTTGAAGTCTACGTTGTGATCTAGCCAGGAATACATGTGCAGCAGCTTCAGGGTCAGGTTCTCATATGAGTCTCGCAGTGCGGGGAGTAAGAGCAGGTCTTTGTGCCGGCCCTGCTCTGTGTTGATGTTCTGCATATCCTCGGAGGGTAGACCCTCGGTTCCCACCACGAACATAGCTAGAACCTCCGGATCCTTCTTAGCCAGCCAGGTACTACGGATGATGCTCCTGCGCTCCGTGTACTTGGGTCCTGTGGTAATGAGGACCACCAGGAAGGCAGAGAGGTCTTTGGGGCGTGAGGGGAGCTCAGGGTGCTCTGCTCGGGGCTGGGAGTGGGCAGCGTGGGGGGCTAGACCTGGAGGGTCAGCCTGGCCATGTTTTAGAGTCTCTGAGGTACACTTGGCGAGGAAAAGGAGGACAACAGAAAAGAGGCACACTCCTCCGACGGCCAGGGCCGTCTTGTGACGACACACGACGCGGACCAGGCTCATGGTGCTGAGACTGAGAAGGGGAGAGAGAGAGAGAGACAAGAGAGTTCTGTAAGCAACAATGCATGTCTGTCCATTCAGTTAACAATAAAGACAGCAGTTAATGTCTCCAGAGAAATCAGGTAACTAGAGAAAAATACATTCTAGAGTTAATCAACAATTGAACGGATAGCTAACTTTGTTACCTAACCGAACACTGCAAACAAATCAGCACTAAGCAGACGATACCCGATCAATCTCATTCCATGTAAGCAACGGAAAGCATGCTCATTGCAACAAAACAAAGGCGGGAATATGGACTACATTACCTGAACGTGTCGATGACAGTTAGATGGGCATTGCGTCTGTCTGTAGGTTAGCTAGCTGAGATAGCACAAGTGGGGAAGCGTTAGCAGGCTAGCTAGCTAGCTCAATAGCTATCGAGGAATGATTTGATTTACTGCTCACTTCGCTATCTACAAAATGACGCGAATTAATACAATCGTTTAACAAAAAGATAAATCATTGTGTGTGTAGCTAGATGAACAGCTAGCTAGTGATCTAGCTACTCTTTGCGTTATTTTTGCCCTGGCTGGTGACACGCAGTAAACACAAGACAGACGGTGTGTTCAAGACAACACGGAATTACGAAATATCCGACCTCAGTGCGTTTAAGACAAATGGGAAGTCGGAAAAAGTAATACCCAACTGCGAAACATATGTTTTAACGGTCATACAACTCGGAATTACAAGTCGGAAACTCCAAGACTAGCGCTACGACTTCTCCAACCTGGACATCACTGACGTCACCGTCTCAAATTGTCCTAGTCTGAATCTGTTTTTTCCGAGTTCCCAGTGGTTTTGAACGTGACATAACGCACCAAGAGGCAGTAGGTGATGACGCAGGCACTTCGCTGCTGGAAAGACACACATCTGGTGCCTCCCAGTGGATATATATATTTGTATTATTTCACCTTTATTTAACCAGGTAGGCCAGTTGAGAACAAGTTCTCATTTACAACTGCGACCTGGCCAAGACAAAGCAAAGCAGTGCGACAAAAAACAACACAGAGTTACACATGAGAATAAACAAACTACAGTCAATAACACAATAGAAAATATATGTACAGTGTGTGCAAATGTAGTAAGACTAGGAAGGTAGGGCAATAAATAGACCATAGTGGTGAAATAATTACAATTTAGCATTAACACTGGACTGATAGATGTGCAGATGATGATGTGCAAATAGAGATACTGGAGTGCAAATGAGCAAAAATAAGAGAACTGGAAGGAATGGCGGCCAAAGGAGGTGTTTGTTTTGGGGATGACCAGTGAGATATACCTGCCGGAGCGCATGCTACGGGTGGGTGTTGCTATGGTGACCAGTGAGATATACCTGCTGGAGCGCATGCTACGGGTGGGTGTTGCTATGGTGACCAGTGAGATATACCTGCCGGAGCGCATGCTACGGGTGGGTGTTGCTATGGTGACCAGTGAGATATACCTGCTGGAGCGCATGCTACGGGTGGGTGTTGCTATGGTGACCAGTGAGCTGAGATAGGGCGGGGATTTACCTAATAAAGACTTATAGATGACCTGGAGCCAGTGGGTTTGTCGACGAATATGTAGTGAGGGCCAGCCAACGAGAGCGTACAGGTCACAGTGGTGGGTAGTATATGGGGCTTTGGTAACATCTCGATCACAGTAAGTACATTTCTTTAAACAAGCAGCTGTGAGGAAAGTCAGTGCTAGCGGAGAAATAAGTCAGGTGTTAGTTTAGACAAAAGACAAATGTTAGTAAAGTTTTTTTTTTAGCAGGCCAGAGGTGGATGAACGTAGTGTCCTCATTTGGGTGAAGGGTCTGATCGATTCCTGTGGGACACCTTTCGTAATATAAAGGAAACCTGACTCAACACCATCAGATAAAACACCATTTGTCCTGTCTGTCAAGTCATTTTCTTACCAATTACATGACACCTGATCCATTCCGATTGCTGACAATCTTTGAATCAGTAAAGAGTGGTCAACAGTATCGAAAAGCCTTCCATAAGTCAATCAAGAGGGCAGCACAGTGCTTCCTCCTATCCATACCCTTTAACACATAATTTAACACTTAGAATACATATTTTAGCCAGTCAGTGGCCTCATCATGATGCTGAGAACCTTTAGAACCCAGAGACAGACTGCAGTCAGGGAGCAAATCAGTGGCCTCTAAGCTAACAGTTGATGAATGATTATAACATTGTTGCTAAGCACCACCTTTGTGGAGAGGGAGCACATGGGCCGCCTTCTAATTCCTGGGGATAGCACCAGAGATAAGCCTCAGATTAAAAATGTGTCTATGACTCCGCATCAGGGGAGCAGAAAGATGCAGCAAGAAAGGATCAAGCAAATCAGCCTCAGTGGATTTATTTTTACATCAATCCTAAACAAGGTATCTAGTGCATCACAAGTAGAAAGTTGTTGAAATGAAAATAAAGATTCACTAGAAGTTGACTGATCTTCCACCAAGCCAACTCAAATCAAATCAAATCAAATCAAATGTTATTGGTCACATACACGTGTTTAGCAGACGTTATTGTCGGCGTCGCGGAATGCTGTAGCAGTCGACCAGTCCACGGTCAATTAAACCACCATTTCTTTCAAATAAAAAGCCTGCCGAGATAAAATGCTGATTAAAAGCACTTTCCCCTCAGGAGTCTCGGTGGGCTCACATCCAGAACACGGCAACTATGAAGACCCTGCTCCTGGGCACCATCAATATGGCTACCCTCAACCTGTACCAGACTACCAGCAGGAAGGCCCAGAATGGGTGGAGCGAGGTCGCTCTGGAGGACACTCAAACAGCTGGATAAGGTGTGTGTGTGTCTGTGTGTGTGTTACCATGATAAACTAGCAGTTTAGTAATAGACTGTCTACAGACCGCTCTGCAGATATTGTTTTTATTTAACTAGGCAAGTCAGTTAAGAACCAATTCTTATTTACGATGACGGTTAGTCATTGTATACTGTAACTATTTATATTTTTCACTGAAGGTGAAAATAAAGGTAATCTAATCAATTCAGTTCAATACTATTCTGTTCTCTTGGCACTGTTGTACATACCTTATAAAAACTTACCAGAAACCTTGTAGGCTATCAATAACTGATTTTTCTAATGGTTTCCTTCACCTGCAGGTTCAGAAGTTCCTCTCAACCAAGTACAAACAAGACCATATGTTCAACCCTAACCGGCCTCATCCTGAATCATATACACATGGAAGCCTTTAACTAAAGACTGACATAAAGGACCTGACATAGCTGTCATTTAAGACCATTCATTCAAATAATAGTGGGTTTACTCACCGTGACCAGCAGAGGGGAGCATTGTTATTGTTGTTTTGGATCTGTGTAATCTGAGAGAAATATGTGTCTCTAATATGGTCATACATTTGGCAGGAAGTTAGGAAGTGCAGCTCAGTTTCCACCTCATTTTGTGGGCAGTGTGCACATAGCCTGTCTTCTCTTGAGAGCCAGGTATGCCTTTCTCAAGGCATACCTGAGAAAGGCATACCTGAGAGCCAGGTATGCCTTTCTCAATAGCGAGGCTATGGAGTCTGTACACTCACTCACTCACTAAACAAAAGAAGTAAAGTGTGGTCCCTCAGGGAGCCAGTCAGTGGCCTCATTATGATGCTGTGAGAACCTTTAGAACCCAGAGAAAGACTGCAGAGTCAGGGAGCCAGTCAGTGGCCTTATTATGATGCTGTGAGAACCTTTAGAACCCAGAGACAGACTGCAGAGTCAGTAGTCAGCAGGAGCTGAGGCTACTTTGAAGGCTACAGTGTGGGTGGTGCTCTAAGCATGTTAAAATGGTCTCCTCTGGCTCTAAATATGCATGTAGCGACTGGTGATATGTAGTTACAAACTCACAAATGAGACACACTAACTGCTTTACTGTCTACGTTCTCCTGGTGCTGTACAACACAAGCACAAAGTGATGAAGACTAGATGTGGCATGTTCACTGTGCACAGGTTGCAGGTATATTGCTTGAAAAACTAGACTGTTTATTAATACAGTGCCTCTACTCATAAGTCAGATAGACTAACTGAAAGTGAACAGTGGCACTCCCTTTGTAGCGATATGAGCAATGATGTGTGTATACTGTATACCGTATATACTGTAAGGACAAAATTACAGGTATTTAAGTAATTTTTGTTTTAGTGGGGACAGTAACATTAGCACTTTCTAAAAATTATACTTGAAATAAAATGTATTTTAATTTGTATGTTTAGCTCACATAATATATTTTCAAAGTATGCATTGAGGTGTCTGTAATAGACTACACGTGGCAAAAACAAATTTAGACATTAATAAATGCATTTCTATAGCTTCCAAAATATGTTTTACAATGGTGGGGGAGTGCCAAGATGGAGGCATGGTGGCTTAAAAACAGATGTTATAAATCATTGGTAATGAGTCAGATATAAATCCTTAACCTCTTTTTGGGCTATGTGCCATTGACAGTAATGTGTATCATCAGCTGTAGATGGCGCTGTTTCCTTCCAGACAAAGTTTCTCTACCCATTCCGTACTCGGAGCAGCCACACCTTCACAACCAGGGGAGAACCACTGCCCCCTCTCATTGAAGCCACGGAAGATTAAGGCCGACCACGGTACTGCAGGCATTGTTTGCTGGAAACAGTGAATGGGAAAATTGCAATTTTCGTGGTCAATATTTGTGTAAATAAAGACAATCATGGCACAATCATGGTACCAATAATTACTTCTAATACACCAGATGTATGTCCTTGAACAACAAGTCGCTCACAAGTTATAAGGATCATTTGAGTTGCTAACGACAGCCTGCAGTACCCCGGTAACCCCGGTCGGCAGCCTGCAGTACCCCGGTAACCCCGGTCGGGGGGGGGGGGGGTCTGTGGGGGCACCTGCCTTGCCTGTAGCTTGTAGTTTTGACTGCATGTGTCTGACCCAACCCACCCCCCAACCTCACCCCCATCCTTGTGTGAAAATGTTGACATTGTAGTCGTGTTTTGAGTTACACCATATTCAAGGTACAGTGTATGCATTTTCTGTTACAGAGAGTCCTGGACTTTGATGCAGCTGCACAGCCTCATGAGTTCATTTTCATTGATGAAGCTGGATTCAATCTAGCTAAAACCAGGCGTCAGGGTTTTTCTGGATGCTCTACATAATGTAGGTGTACAGGACGGACCAGAGCAGCCCAGGTTAGTTGTCATCTGGGATAATGTTAGTTTCCACCGGGCTGCTCTGGTCAGGGACTGGTTCACCAACCACAATAACTTCACAGTTGTATACTTGGCCCCTTACTCCCCATTTCTCAATCCGATTGAGAAATTATTTTCGGCTTGGCGTTGGAAAGTGTATGACCGCCGACCACATGCCCGCCTGCCTCTTCTGCAAGCAATGGAAGAGGCATGTGGAGACATTGAGGTGGGGTCAGTCCAGGGTTGGATATGGCACGCAAGGCCATATTTTCCCCATTGCCTAGCCAGGGATGACATGGCTTGTGATGTGGATGAGGTGATGTGGCCAGACCATAACAGAAGGCGGGATCTATAAACCATCCAACCCATTCCTTACAATCCCTTACAATACTATATTTTGTTTTACCATTGCACTGTAATTTTACTGTAATTATTTGTTTCTGTGAGTTTACAGTAACATATTGTATTGATTACTTTTCTGTAATTCTACTTTTCTTTGTGTTTTTTGTTGTAAAAACCTGCAATGTCAAAAAAACATGTGAGTAGATGTACTGTACTGGAACAATCTTTCACCGAAGCCTGTGTGAGAAAATTAAAAAGGTATACAAAGTACTAAAGACAGCAGTGTTTTGTATAAAGTACATCAGTGTGTTGCAGGTGGAGTCATGCATCCGGGGAAACACGACCCACCTAACTGCGCTCCTTAACATCTGCCTGCTTTACCCGGAAGCCAGCCGCACCAATGTGTCGGAGGAAACACCATTCAACTGGCCTCTGGGATCATCCTGCAGGGACCCAGCCGCCACAAGAAGTCCCTAGAGCGCAATGAGCCAAATAAATCCCCACCCTCCCCTAACCCGGACGATGCTGGGTCAATTGTCGCCACCTTATGGGACTCCCAATCACGGCCGGTTGTGATACAGTCTGTATTAATCTGGGTCTGTAGTAACGCCTCTAGCACTGAATGCGATGCAGTGCCTTAGACTGCTGCGCCACTCGGGAGGCCCCAGTTAAATAATTTACAAAACATTAGAATACATTCACAACACTAAGGGCCAGATGTACGTACATTTGCGAACGCAGCGTTAATAGCGCCATGGCCAAGACGCAGAAAGCGCTTGATGTGAAACCGCAGTGTGCGTGTTATGTACCAAACCTACAGTTCATCAGGTAATCAGCGCCTGTCCCCACCCACTATACCGTAAATTGCGCGTATTTAAACGCGCAATTGAATGGGCCTCCTCCTCTCTGTCCATCATGGATCAACCACCAAGATGCAAAACAGCGAAAACAAAAAATAACAATTGTAATGTAGCGAGGAGTTTAACAACTGCTGGAATGGAATCGGAGATTCGATGTCATCTTTGATTTCTTCCAGTAACTGTAATATTGCATAGCTGCTTAATCTGTAACGCTTAATGATTTCGTTTTCACTCAACTGAAAAAGTGTGATTCTTGTGGCAAAAATCTTTTCAGCTCGTCTGCTTAGCCTATGTCTTGTCTTGCTCTGATTACTGCTGCCATTTCACCAGGAGGCATATGCCAGGAAACCCGCTTCCTAAATTACACCTGCTTTTAAAAGGCGGATAATTTTCAGCGCAAAATAGAGGCGCGCTTTCACCGGCTTTTTCTGTACATAACACGGAATACATAATTAGGCGCAGTTTACGCTTCCCCTCCCATCTCTTTATGTGACACTCCCACTTTCCCCTTGACCATCCCATGAATGCATATGCATGACACGAAAAGCGCATTTTGCCATTTCCAGTTCCCGCGACAGGCAGTCTGCGCTTTCATCTCGGTGTGTCCCCCGAAACAAATACGCCTGAAGTGGGCGCAAAAGCGTTAGTACATCTGGCCCTAAGTGTGCGCCCTCAGGCCCATATTCCACTACCACATATCTATAATACAACATCCATGTGTACGTGAGTGTATAGGATGTTGTCGTGTGTGTGTGTGTGCATGTTTCTGTGCCTATGTTTGTTGCTTCACAGTCCCCGCTGTTCCATAAGGTGTTGTTTTATCATTTTCTTAAATCTGATTCTACTGCTTGCATCAGTCACATGATGTGGAATAGAGTTCCATGTAGTCATGGCTCTACGTACTACTGTGCGCCTCCCATAGCCTGTTCTGGACTTATACTGTGAAGAGACCTCTGGTGACATGTCTTGTGCGGTATGCATGGGTGTCTGAGTTGTGTGCTAGTCGTTTAAACCGACGGCTTGTGTATTCAACATCTCAATACCTCTCACAAATAGTAGTCACTCTCTCCTTCACTTTGAGCCAGGAGAGATTGACATGCATATTATTGTTTGCTCTGTGTACATCCAAGGGCCAGCCGTGCTGCCCTGTCCTGAGCCAATTGCAATTCCTCTTTGTGGCACCTGACCACACGACTGAACAGTAGTCCAAGTGCGACAAAACTAGAGCCTGTAGGACTTGCCATGTTGACGTTGTTAAGAAGACAGATCAGCGCTTTATTATGGACAGACTTCTCCCCATCTTAGCTACTGTTGTATCAATATGTTTTGACCATGACAGTTTACAATCCAGGGTTACTCCAAGCAGTTTGGTCACCTCAACTTGCTCAACTTCCACATTATTTATTACAAGATTTAGTTGAGGTTTAGGGTTTAGTGAATGATTTGTCCCAAATACAATGCTTTATAACTTATTATAACTTATTCCTTGCCATCCATTCTGAAACTAACTGCAGCTCTTTGTTAAATGTTGCAGTCATTTCAGTCGCTGTAGTATAATGACTCAACACGTGTATAGTGTTGAGTCATCCGCATACATAGACTCACTGGCTTTACTAAAACGATCGATAATGTCAAAAGCCGCACTGAAGTCTAACAAAACAGCCCCCACAATATTTGTATCATCAATTTCTCTCAGCCAATCAGTCATTTGTGAAAGTGCTGTGCTTGTTGAATGTCCTTCCCTATAATCATGCTGAAAGTCTTGTCAATTTGTGTAGTGGAAAATAGCATTGTGTCTGGTCAAACAATTTTTCCCAAAAGCTTACTAAGGGTTGGTAACAGGCTGATTGATCAGCTATTTGAGCCAGTAAAGGGGGCTTTGCTATTCTTAGGTAGCGGAACTACTTCTGCTTCCCTCCAGGCCTGAGGGCACACACTTTCTAGTAGACATAAATTGAAGATATGGCAAATATCTTGTAAACGTATCAGCTGCTGCAGTGCCTTGGGTAACAGGGTCCTCACTTCTGTAGATTTAAATATATTGCCTATATCACTGAGAAAAATAATGACTAACCAGTTCAATAATTGTTGTTCATGAACTGGAAATGTGTTTAATTTCCTGCAATTACCAGCCTGTGGGCTGCGAGCTGCGAGCTGGGAGCTGTGGGCTGGGAGCTGGGAGCTGGGAGCTGGGAGCTGGGAGCTGTGGGCTGGGAGCTGGGAGCTGGGAGCTGGGAGCTGGGAGCTGTGGGCTGGGAGCTGGGAGCTGGGAGCTGGGAGCTGGGAGCTGGGAGCTGTGGGCTGGGAGCTGGGAGCTGGGAGCTGGGAGCTGGGAGCTGGGAGCTGGGAGCTGGGAGCTGGGAGCTGTGGGCTGGGAGCTGGGAGCTGGGAGCTGGGAGCTGGGAGCTGGGAGCTGTGGGCTGGGAGCTGGGAGCTGGGAGCTGGGAGCTGGGAGCTGGGAGCTGGGAGCTGGGTGTTTCATCAGTGCAACACCTTTTTCCACTTGAGCCAGTCTCTCAGCTTTGGAGTGCATTCGGATTTGCCTGTCTAATAAATGAATACAATTAATCCAATTGACAGTGTGAGATTAGATTCTAGATTGGAAACGGCTAGAGATACAGTTTCAGTAGACAATGATGCACTGGTAATGGATTGTTAGAGAGCACGTGCATGTGCATCTAAGTATGCATGAGCCCACACGCACTCGCACACACACTTGCACTCGCACACACACTCGCACTCGCACACACACTCGCACTCGCACTCGCACACACAATCTTGTGGGGACATACAATTCAGTTCCATTGAAAATCCTATTTTCCCTAACCTTAACCCAAAAACCTAACCTTAACCCTATCTCCTAACCCTAAACCTAATTCTAACCCTAACACTAATTCTAACCTTAACCATACACTCCCTAGTAATAGCATTAGACCTCGTGAGGACCAACACAATGTCCCCAGTTGGTCATTTTCTCTTGGTTTACTATTCTTGTGGGTACTTCTGCACACACACGCACACGCACACACTCCGCTCTCACGTGAGTGGCAGTGTGATCGAGTGGTGGTTCAAGGGTTTTTCAGGGGACAAAACCTGATGCAACTCAAATGCATCCCCTGAAATCTCCCAATTTCTCTGTTAGAAAGGAAGATACATGATTTGGAGTTTGGATTGTATTTTGTGCAGAAAGAACAAGACAGAGTGACAAATAGAGAAGACAAAGCAGAGTGACAAATAGAGAAGAACAAGACAGAGTGACAAATAGAGAAGACAAGACAGAGTGACAAATAGAGAAGACAAGACAAAGAGTGACAAATAGAGAAGACAAGACAGAGTGACAAATAGAGAAGACAAGACAAAGAGTGACAAATAGAGAAGACAAGAGAAAGAGTGACAAATAGAGAAGACAAGAGAAAGAGTGACAAATAGAGAAGACAAGAGAAAGAGTGACAAATAGAGAAGACAAGACAAAGAGTGACAAATAGAGAAGAACAAGAGAGAAAATAGGAGAGCGGATTTCACTGTGAGTTCACAGCTCTGATCAGGTGTTGTTCATCAATTATGTGTGTGTGTGTGTGTGTGTGTGTGTGTGTGTGTGTATTTGCGTGTGTATATATATATATATATATATATATGTGTGTGTGTGTTTGCATCCTCCACTGGCTGGTCGTCTTTATTCAGACCAGAGGAGGTTGGTGGGAGGAGCTATAGGAGGACGGGCTCATTGTAATGGCTGCAATGGAACAGAGTTAAACACGCTGTTTCTATGTGTTTGATGTGTTTGGTACCATTCCGTTGATACCATTCCATCCATTACATCCTCCCACCAACCTCCACTGATTCAGACGTCATTCTGAAAGAGACTTTGTCCCGTTACCTTACATGAACCACAAACACAATGACAATGTGGTTCCTATGAAATTTCCCCCCCGGGGGATCAATAAAGTACCTATCTATCTATCTATCTATCTATCTATCTATCTATCTATCTATCTATCTATCTATCTATCTATCTATCTATATATCTATCTATCTATCTATCTATCTATCTATCTATCTATCTATCTATCTATCTATCTATCTATCTATCTATCTATCTATCTATCTATCTATCTATCTATCTATCTATCTATCTATCTATCTATCTATCTATCTATCTATCTATCTATCTATCTATCTATCTATCTATCTATCTATCTATCTATCTATCTATCAACATGGTCTCATTAGAATATGTCAAGATAGTGAAGTTTAACTATTGTAGTTATGTTGCTGACATACAGTGGGGAGAACAAGTATTTGATACACTGCCAAATTTGCAGGTTTTCCTACTTACAAAGCATGTAGAGGTCTGTAATTTTTATCATAGGTACACTTCAACTGTGAGAGACGGAATCTAAAACAAAAATCCAGAAAATCACATTGTATGATTTTTAAATAATTAATTTGCATTTTATTACATGACATAAGTATTTGATCACCTACCAACCAGTAAGAATTCCGGCTCTCACAGACCTGTTAGTTTTTCTTTAAGAAGCCCTCCTGTTTTCCACTCATTACCTGTATTAACTGCACCTGTTTGAACTTGTTACCTGTATAAAAGACACCTGTCTACACACTCAATCAAACAGACTCCAACCTCTCCACAATGGCCAAGACCAGAGAGCTGTGTAAGGACATCAGGGATACAATTGTAGACCTGTACAAGGCTGGGATGGGCTACAGGACAATAGGCAAGCAGCTTGGTGAGAAGGCAACAACTGTTGGCGCAATTATTAGAAAATGGAAGAAGTTCAAGATGACGGTCAATCTCCCTCGGTCTGGGGCACCATGCAAGATCTCACCTCGTGGGGCATCAATGATCATGAAGAAGGTGAGGGATCAGCCCAGATCTACATGGCAGGACCTGGTCAATGACCTGAAGAGAGCTGGGACCACAGTCTCAAAGAAAACTATTAGTAACACACTACGCCGTCATGGATTAAAATCCTGCAGCGCACGCAAGGTCCACCTGCTCAAGCCAGCGCATGTCCAGGCCCGTCTGAAGTTTGCCAATGACCATCTGGATGATCCAGAGGAGGAATGGGAGAGGTCATGTGGTCTGATGAGACAAAAATAGAGCTTTTTGGTCTAAACTCCACTCGCCGTGTTTGGAGGAAGAAGAAGGATGAGTACAACCCCAAGAACACCATCCCAACCGTGAAGCATGGAGGTGGAAACATCATTCTTTGGGATGCTTTTCTGCAAAGGGGACAGGACGACTGCACCGTATTGAGAGGAGGATGGATGGGGCCATGTATCGCGAGATCTTGGCCAACAACCTCCTTCCCTCAGTAAGAGCATTGAAGATGGGTCGTGGCTGGGTCTTCCAGCATGACAATGACCAGAAACACACAGCCAGGGCAACTAAGGAGTGGCTCCGTAAGAAGCATCTCAAGGTCCTGGAGTGGCCTAGCCAGTCTCCAGACCTGAACCCAATAGAAAATCTTTGGAGGGAGCTGAAAGTCTGTATTGCCCAGCGACAGCCCCGAAACATGAAGGATCTGTATGGAGGAGTGGGCCAAAATCCCTGATGCAGTGTGTGCAAACCTGGTCAAGAACTACAGGAAACGTATGATCTCTGTAATTGCAAACAAAGGTTTCTGTACCAACTATTAAGTTCTGCTTTTCTGATGTATCAAATACTTATGTCATGCAATAAAATGCAAATTAATTACTTAAAAATCATACAATGTGATTTTCTGGATTTTTGTTTTAGATTCCGTCACTCACAGTTGAAGAGTACCTATGATAAAAATTACAGACTTCTACATGCTTTGTAAGTGGGAAAACCTGCAAAATCGGCAGTGTATCAAATACTTGTTCTCCCCACTGTAATTTATGGTGACATATTACTTATAGGTTTATTTACAGATTAGTACTTGTGTTAAAAAAACACCAACATGGAAACCATTAGTGAATATGATGATGTAATATTTGCTCCACTAAACAGAACAGTATCATCTCTTGTACACTGTATCAACAGAATATAGTGATCCTCATGTCTCTATCCAGGTTTAAGAGTCTGATAGGTGACACCCAAGGGCCTTCACATTTATTAGAAGCATTCCCTTTTCATTTCCATGTTGTGGCTGTGTCAAAAGCTATCTGCTCGTTGGTGTCGGGAAGCTTCTAAACAACACATAGGAAGTTGTCACATCAAAGTCAAGGGTCAGACAACAACAGTGTCTGGACAGCCGGGCAGCTGAGCTGTTGGGTGTCTGGGCTGGCATACATCTGGTCACACGTATCTGGTCACACGCATCTGGGACATCAGGTTCAAGGGCCACTCATAAGCCCAGGCATAGGAACACACTGTCTTGTCTGGCCCTTAAACTAGATGTGCCATCTCCTGAGTGTGGCGCAACTATCCAGGTTACTCCTCAAAGTGGCAAGGTCAACGCGGCTGGGTGTCTGGGCTGTCATATCTCAGACCACACTTTGGGCAGGTCAGAGATAGATAGAACTATGAAGGTGTTCCATTTTTCTGTGAAAGTGTTAGAGTTCTGGAAAACACGACAACAGCGCTGACCTGGACCAGGGAAGCTGATCACTGGACTCTGGTGTTATTGTCAATGAGAACAGACCTTCTTTATAGGACCTTTTTTTTTTTTTTTAGGAATGACCCCTTTAGGCCGTAGTGTCCTGGTTGTCGATGGGAGATAAAAAGGGCCAAAAATCTGGTGTTTCTGGTTTTGTTATATTTCTGTCTTCTGTGATGTATATAAAGTGTAATATTGGGATGCAAACTGAAAATGTAATACATTTCAACTATATATCTATATCTGACATGGTACAGGTGTGTTCTTTTTTTAAGCCCATAACCATGGGCTTAAACCATGGGATTTTTGTACGACTACCAAGAAACACTCTGTGTGACCCTGATTTAGCCCACTGCAGTAAAAAGTTAACTCAACTGTCCAGAAGCTAAAATATTTGAATTAGGCCAGACAAAGTTGAATTACTGTTTAACGGATGCCCCGCCTCACTTTTCTCCACACCCCCCAAAAAAATAAAAATAAATCAGATGTGTTATTTTTGGTGCAATATATGCAGCTCTTTATTTATAATCCACTGTCCGCTCTCCCTTGAGGCTTTCACAAGTTGATGACCAAGAGACCAAACAGCCTCAGATCACGCGCTCAGATCACGTTCGAGCCTCAGATTGGACAGTGAAACACACACGCTCGCACCTGCAGTTGACGTGCAGATGTTTCACTTCTCTCTCATGCCATCATGGCTGAATCCAGCGCAAATACCTACTATTTATGTGTCCAGGTTAAAAGTGGGACGTCCATCATTATAAACAAACAGTCGGTTAAATCCATGGTTATTGCATCATTTTCAAAATCAAAATCTGTAGTTCTGCCCCTGAACAAGGAAGTTAACCTACTGTTCCATGTGCGCCAAAGACGTGGATGTCGATTAAGGCAGACCTCCGCACCTTTCTAATTCATATTAGAAGCGATTAATAGACCAAACAATAATGTAATTGAACCAGAGATCAATGTATTCATCAGCAAAGACGCAGTGCAAGCTGATAGTATTTTGGACAACCAAATTGAAGTCGTAATGATTGATGAACTCGGAAGTGTGTCAGCTGTATTTGCGATTCATAACATACATTTTACCGGTACTACCAGTAGTAGTAGTAGGACAACCGATAACACCACGACGGAATGCGTTTGAAGTGATGATGCTCCGCGGAGAACAGCTAGCAGGTCCAGCAAGGTACATGGCCAGTGGCACGCGCACACTTCATGCAGATCAGCAGCTCCACAAAGATGTGATTGACTGTCTCTAAGGTGGGGGCTTTTCGTGGCAGCCAGACGAGACAATTGAAGGAGGATGCGGTTAGCAAAGTTACTAGGCTCGAATTTAGTCACGCTTGCTCTACTGTATATAGATTGATGCTTCTAATTGTGCGTGTTATAAACAACATTTTTTATTTTGATGACGATAGGTTATACTCTACGGCTGGATTTATGTATTTTTTTCCAATGCTACATAATTTGGCAAACCTAACTTGATTGATCCTCTTTCTATGAGAGGCCTAATCATATTTGTATATTTTGTTAACGCCTAGGCTATAGAGATGCATTCAGGTAATAAACTCATTATTATGCTTCAACATTTTTATTTGATTACAATTATTTATTGTAAATTATTCTTGAATTTGTTAGGCTATACAATTAAGTAGATTAATGAACTGACAATACATTCATACATTTCTTTTATTTTCAATATTTTTTTAATATGAGATACTATTGAATTATATTATACATCCTATGTGAATGTTGTTCATTCATGTTAATTTGTGTATTAATAACAATAATCATCTGAAAATATGTCTGAAATTGAATATTTCTCCTATTGTTCATGTCCATATATCCCAGGACAACGTGGTAAAGTACTGGATATTTCTCCTATTGTTTATGTCCATATATCCCAGGACAACGTGGTAAAGTACTGAATATTTCTCCTATTGTTTATGTCCATATATCCCAGGACAACGTGGTAAAGTACTGAATATTTCTCCTATTGTACCAGAGAGTTGGTTTATCAGCTTTAGTTACATAGACCCCGAGACCCTATGACCCAACCCGACCCAAGGGAAAAGTTTCAATTTTGGACACTCTTGGGTATTCAGGTATTCGGGTATTCGGGTGGACCCGTGAAGACCTCTACATAAAAGTACAACTCTTCGACAACTTTTATAAAAGTATTCATTTGTGTTTTATTGATTTTAATTTAAGGCAATCCAATGAAAGCATTTCACAAACCACCGTATGACAACGATCATGTACAATTAAAACCGCTTCAAATAAAAAAAGGAGGACCATGCAATTTAGAAACCCAGAGAGTTCAACAACAAAGATGAAAAGAGGCGCATAAAAAAAAGATACAAAAGTATTAAAACAATTAACTGTGTTCAACATGCTGGTCGGCTACAGTTAACTGTGTTCAACATGCTGGTCGGCTACAGTTAACTGTGTTCAACATGCTGGTCGGCTACAGTTAACTGTGTTCAACATGCTGGTCGGCTACAGTTAACTGTGTTCAACATGCTGGCCGGCTACAGTTAACTGTGTTCAACATGCTGGTCGGCTACAGTTAACTGTGTTCAACATGCTGGTCGGCTACAGTTAACTGTGTTCAACATGCTGGCCGGCTACAGTTAACTGTGTTCAACATGCTGGTCGGCTACAGTTAACTGTGTTCAACATGCTGGTTGGCTACAGTTAACTGCATTTTGCACTACATTTGCACTCTGTACATATATTTTCTATTGTGTTATTGACTGTACGTTTGTTTATTCTCATGTGTAACTCTGTGTTGTTTTTTTGTCGCACTGCTTTGCTTTGTCTTGGCCAGGTCACAGTTGTAAATGAGAACTTGTTCTCAACTGACCTACCTGGTTAAATAAAGGTGAAATAAAAAAAATAAAAAAAATAAAAAACTGTGTTCAACATGCTGGCGGCTACAGTTAACTGTGTTCAACATGCTGGTCGTCTACAGTTAACTGTGTTCAACATGCTGGTCGGCTACAGTTTCCCCATGTGTGATATCAGCTATAAAGAGAGCTCACCCTAACAGCATACATGGCCAGGCACGAGAGAGCTCACCCTAACAGCATACATGGCCAGGCACGAGAGAGCTCACCCTAACAGCATACATGGCCAGGCACGAGAGAGCTCACCCTAACAACATACATGGCCAGGCACGAGAGAGCTCACCCTAACATACATGGCCAGGCACGAGAGAGCTCACCCTAACATACATGGCCAGGCACGAGAGAGCTCACCCTAACATACATGGCCAGGCACGAGAGAGCTCACCCTAACATACATGGCCAGGCACGAGAGAGCTCACGCTAACATACATGGCCAGGCACGAGAGAGCTCACCCTAACATACATGGCCAGGCACGAGAGAGCTCACCCTAACATACATGGCCGAAGAGAAGAGAAAGCAAACAGTCCACTGAACTTGTTGATATTATTTGGCACTAACATGCACATAATCCGGATAAGATGGCGTCTATGTTACAGATGTTAGCATGAAATATAAAACACTGTCTTGTCTTTGTACCCCAGGTGAGTGGATCGATGTACAGTACACAATCTGGCAACCCTACAGATCAGGATTTGAGGAGAGACGCTGTCTTTTTATATAGAAATAGAACTACTAGAACGAACATCCCTATTCAAGTCAATGTGCAATTCAATACATTTTATTGTAGTGTACTCAGCAGATTAAATGGCTTATCATCACACATAAATAAAGATATAGATATTATCATATAATATATCAATATGATCATCATCTCCCCCCCACCAAAAAAAATACATACTCTGGAAGTACCAGTACACCTTTAAAGAATAGAATAAAGTACTTTCCTTAATAAAGTTGATTGGGAGGAATATGTATTGTTGTAAAGTACTCTAATTATTAAACACACACACACTCCTGATACTCTATGTCTACATCACTCAATAAGGAGAAACCCAAGCTATATCATATACCCTTTAAGGGTGGAAGGTAGCAGAGTGGTTAGAGTGTTAGACCTGTAACCGAAAGGTTGCTGGATCAAATCCCCAAGCTGACAAGGTCAAAATCTGTCATTCTGCCCCTGAACAAGGCAGACACTGTTCCTAGGCTGTCATTGTAAATAAGAATTAGTTCTTAACTGACTTGCCTAGTTAAATAAAGGTTAATCAACTACCCAGCTTCAGCCATTTCTCCCATCTCCAAATGTGATCTTTCTCCCTGTGCAGTCCTCTTATGGATTATAACTCCAACACAACTCTTAAGAGGAGGGAGTTGTGTATAGGGTGGCAAAATTATGTTAACTTTCCAAAAATTACTAGTTTTTTCCCCTTCTGATTCCAGGAAATCTTCCACCCGGAATTTCTGGAAAAATATATTTTTTGATATAGTTACCGCAATTATGCAACCCTAGTTCTTTATCAGGCTTGGTTGGAATGCTGCCTACAGCATGATTAAGGCCTACAGAGTATTGAGCTAGCTAAGGAGATCTGTCTGTCTGTCTTTGCATGCTGTGCTGCGGGTGTCCAGACTGTGTCTATACTTCTCACCTTGATTTCATTTGAGGTTGGCTTGTTCTCAGGGAGCAGAGAGGCTGTGTGCAGACCAGAGAGAGAGAGAGAGAGAGAGAGAGAGAGAGGGAGGGAGAGAGAGAGAGAGAGAGAGAGAGAGAGAGGGAGAGGGAGGGAGGGAGGGACTGTAAAGGACTGGTGGGCGAGTGAATGTTGAGTGATTGTTGATCATGGAAAGGATTCAGCAGTTATGATGATGTATGTCACAGACAGGTCATAGTGTGTCCCAAGTCCCAACATTGATGTGCATAGTTACATTGCAGTGGTGGTTGTTAAGGTATCTCTCCCTTGTGCTTTACCATATTGTTAACTATCTAACTAACTGTGTGTTGTAGAGAAATCTAAACTTGGCAAGTACGTAGAAATAACTTTTAAAAACCAAATACAAATGAATTATATATCCTTATATATCCATGCCACATTAATACATTATAAATACAGGCATAAGGGGAAATTTCATCCTACACAAACATGCTTTGAAATGTAAAGCAAGAGAAGAGTCGATAACTTATGGGAGTATGAAAAACTAAGAGAAGCAATGAAACAAAAAAGAAGAATACGTTTCTTTACTTCACCTTGAAGAGAGATGGAAAGGACATGTCTGAGGCCCAAAACAAATGAGAATGGTGAAGCTACGAATCAATATTTAGACATGTCTGAGGCCCAATACAAATGAGAATGATGAAGCTACAAATCAATATTTGTAAATGTCTGAGGCCCAAAACAAACTAGTACACTGATGGAAAGGTTTCTAAAAACATCACCACCTTAACACGCTCTCTAATACACCAATGACTAGCAAGATCAAAGGTCGAAAGTGAGAGGCCAGAGTTCATATAAGGATTCCACTTGTCCCGTTACAGTTAGATGACCACTCCACAGACAGGCACAAGTTTCAACCACAACATGACCCCTCAACCACACCTGCTTTCAAACAAGACAAGACAAGGAAAAACAGTCACTGGCCCATGTATGTTGATAAAAAGACAATTAATCGATCACCAAGTCCTTGTATGGTACAGCAACGTATAGTCTCTCCATGGCAGTCTCTCATTTCCTCCAGAGAGACAAACAGAATAGATAAAACCACAACTAACAGAAACACTGTTGTCTTCCCCCAGTCCAGAGAGTTACCTGTCCAGTAGAGTTCTGACACAAACACCTGTCGCTTTAACAACTTTCTCTTACATCACTTCCTGTCCCAATGTTCCAATCAGGATGTAGATAGAGAGTTCCCCTCCCAGGATTCCTAGGGGTTGCAAATCTTTGATGCCGTCTCTCTCGTCAGTACTCAGTGTATGTATGTGTGTGAGGTGGTCAAATCTGTGTGTGTTGTGTGTGTCCGGAGGGTGTGTAGGGGGGTGGTGCAGGGTTGGGTTTGATGCCCCGACTCTTCATATAGGATATGAATTGATCAGGGATCTCAGCCAGGACGTCCTTGGCTAGCCGGGCCATACTGAGGACATGGTTCCCTGTGCGATCCATGTAGTCTCTGAACGGGACAAACTTGACAGGGAGGGAGAAAATACCTTATGACAACTTCTCATTAATAAGACATTTTAAATAAACACTTAACATTTAAATGAATGCTTACAAGTTCCCACAATACCCATCACTGCATAAACACCTCCTAGGGAAAGCCATGACATTTCAACTGGTCAAGGTAAGCTGTGTCTGTTCATAGCTGTTCTCATGGCATGTGTGACTTACTAAAGTGTGTGTGTGTGTGTGTGTGTGTGTGTGTGTGTGTGTGTGTGTGTGTGTGAATGAGTCACCTGGACAATGTCTCTCTCTGCCTGCTTCCCCCTGGAAGAGATTCTGATGTCATCACCATCCAACTCCACCATGGCTGCAGCGTTAAGAGAACACACACACACACACCAAACACGCACAAGAACACTTTTAAAATCAAATCAAGCAGCAGCTACTCTTCCTGGGGTCCAAAAAAACCACCAAACATGACAAGTAACAAAATACTGATACAGTGATAGACAAGGACAGTCATACACATGTAAAATACAACAAAATACAAACAATACAACTAAAAAAGTATACAAACAATACTACTAAAAAACGATGTGTGTACTAGAAGGGAAAGAGAAAGGGGGATACTAGTCAGTTGTACAACTGAATGCATTCAACTGAAATGTGTCTTCCACATTTAACCCAACCCCTCTGAATCAGAGAGGTGCGGGGGGGCTGACATAATCAACATCCTCGTCTTCGGTAGGTTAACTCCCTTGTTCAGGGGTAGAACGAGTGTGTGTTTGTGTGTGTGTGTGTGTGTTTGTGTGTCCCCTCACAGTCCCCGCCGTTCCATGAGATGTTTAAAATCTCATTACCTTTAAATAATTTAAAGGTAAGTTTGCTGTTTGCGTAAGTCATTGGCGATGCAAGGGATTTCAATGCTATCATGGCTCTGTATAATATTGTGCGTTGTCGTGAATTTGTTTTGGACTTGGGGACTGTGAAGACACCCTTGGTGGCATGTCTTGTGGGGTATGTATGAGGGTCTGATCAGAATGTTAATTGATTATGCAGACAATCTGGAATTTTCATGACAGTAATATTTCTCATAAAAACTAGAAGAGAAGCAGTTAATCTCTCGTCAACCCTCAACCAGGACAGACATGACATACATGTCGTTGATGTTAGTTCTGTATGTACGGTTAACGGCAAGGCGTGCTGCTCTGTTCTGAGCCGGCTGCAGCTTTGATAGATCTTTCTTTGCTGCATCTGACCATATTACCGGACAGTAAATCAAGATGGGACAAGACCAGAGCGTGAACAACTAGCACAGTTGTGTGTCAAAAACGCAGAACATATTTTATAATCAGCATCCCCTCCCCATCATTACAACAATCTTGTTTTCAAGAGCAATGATTAACTTGATGAAATACAGTTTTTGTGATTTGAGCATAAAATAAAATATTTAAATATTTGTCACATGCTTCCTAAACAACAGGTCTAGACCAACAGTGAAATGTTTCCTGACGGGCCCTTACCCACAATGCAGAGAGAAAGAAAATAGAGAAATAGTAGAAAAGTAAAATACGTAATAATAAATATACAATGAGTATTGATAACTTGGCTTCCATACATGGGGTACCAGTACCGAGTCCATGTGCAGGGGTACCAGTACCGAGTCCATGTGCAGGGGTACCAGTACCGAGTCCATGTGCAGGGTACCAGTACTGAGTCCATGTGCAGGGGTACCAGTACTGAGTCCATGTGCAGGGTACCAGTACCGAGTCCATGTGCAGGGGTACCAGTACCGAGTCCATGTGCAGAGTACCAGTACCGAGTCCATGTGCAGGGGTACCAGTACCGAGTCCATGTGCAGGGGTACCAGTACAGAGTCCATGTGCAGGGGTACCAGTACCGAGTCCATGTGCAGGGGTACCAGTACCGAGTCCATGTGCAGGGGTACCAGTACCGAGTCCATGTGCAGGGGTACCAGTACCGAGTACCAGGTAATATAGGTAACTATGTACATATAACTAGGAATAAAGTGACGGATATTAAACAGTAGCAGCAGAGTATGTGAGGAGACAAAAAAGTGAGTGCAAAAAGGGTCAATGCAGATAGTTAAACAGTTAACCACAGCTACCCGGACTAACTATTTAGCAGTCTTATGGCTTGGCGGTAGAAGCTTTACCGGGTCCTGTTGGTTCCAGACTTGGTGCATCGGTCCCACTTGCTGTGTGGTAGCAGAGAGAACAGTCTATGACTGGGGTGTCTTTGACAATTTTTAGGGCCTTCTTCTGACACCGCCTGTTATAGAGGTCCTGGCCATACCAAGTGGTGATGCAGCCAGTCAAGATGCACTCAATGGTGAGGATCTGAGGGCCTATGCTAAGTCTTTTCAGCCTCCTGAGGGGGAAGAGGCACTGTCGTTCCCTCTTCACGACTCTGTTGGTGTGTGTGGATCATGATAGATCCTTAGTGATGTGAACACCTACGAACTTCAAGCTCCCGACCCGCTTCACCAAAGTCCTGTCAATGTGAATGAGGGTGTGCTCAGACCTCCGTTTCCTGTAGTCCACGATCAGCTCCTTTATCTTGCTGACGTTGAGGGATAGGTTGTGGTTCTGGCACCACACGGCCAGGTCACTGACTTCCTCCCTAAAGGCTGTATCATCGTCATCAGTGATCAGGCCTAACCCATCGCGTTGTCTGCAAACTTAATGATGGTGTTGGAGTCGTCCTTAGCTTAGTGATGAGCTTGGAGGGCACTATGGTGTTGAACACTGAGCTGTAGTCTATGAACAGCGTTCTCACGTAGGTGTTCCATTTGTCCAGGTGGGAAAGGGCAGTGTGGAGTGAAATAGAGATTGTGTCATCTGTGGATCTGTTTGAGCGGTATGCAAATTGGAGTGGGTCTGGGATGATGGTGTTGATGGTGTTGATGTGAGCCATGACCAGCCTTTCAAAGCATTTCATGGCTACAGATGTGAGTTCTACGGGGCAAGTCATTTAGACAGGCTACCTTGGCATTCTTTGGCACAGGGACTATGGTGGTCTGCTTGAAACATGTAGGTATTACAGACTGGGTCAGGGAGAGGTTGGAAATGTCAATGAAGACACTTGCCAGCTGGTCAATGCATGCTCTGAGTACAGTAATATGTTTATTAATTTATGTTTTAATAACTTTCTTACTGGCAAACCACAAACATGTTCTTTTCATAAGCTCTTTAGATTATACCTCCTACAGGAACCACATTAATGTTGAGATGACCTGTCTCAATTCTAATCTATTTTTTTAAATCATTTTTTTCACCTTTATTTAACCAGGTAGGTCAGTTGAGAACAAGTTCTCATTTGCAACTGCGACCTGGCCAAGACAAAGCAAAGCAGTGCGACAAAAACAACAACACAGAGTTACACAGTAAACAAACATAGTCAAAAACACAATAGAAAATCTATATACAGAGTGCAAATGTAGTGCAAAATGCAATAAGGTTAGGAGGTAGGACAATAAATAGACCATAGTGGTGATATAAATTACAGATTAGCATTAACACAGGAATGAAGGATGTGCAAATGATGATGTGCAAATAGAGATACTGGAGTGCAAGATTAGCGAAAATATTAAAAATAAGCATGGGGATGAGGTAGTAGTGTGGGCTATTTACAGAAGGGCTATATACAGGTGCAGTGATCGATAAGCAGCTTTGACAGCTGATGCTTAAAGTTAGTGAGGGAGATAGGAACCTCTAGCTTCAAGGATTTTTGCAATTCGTTCCAGTCATTGGCAGCAGAGAACTGGAAGGAATGGCGGCCAAAGGAGGTGTTGGCTTTGGGGGTGACCAGTGAGATATACCTGCTGGAGCGCATGCTACGGGTGGGTGTTGCTATGGTGACCAGTGAGCTGAGATAGGGCGGGGATTTACCTAATAAAGACTGATAGATGACCTGGAGCCAGTGGGTTTGGCGACAAATATATAATGAAGGCCAGCCAACGAGAGCATACAGGTCGCAGTGGTGGATAGTATATGGGGCTTTGGTAACAAAACGGATGGCACTGGGATAGATTACATTCAGTTTGCTGAGCAGAGTGTTGGAGGCTAATTTGTAAATGACATCGCCGAAATCAAGGATCGGTAGGATGGTCAGTTTTATGAGGGCATGTTTGGCAGCATGATTGAAGGAGGCTTTGTTGCGAAATAGGAAGCCAATTATGGATTTAATTTTGGATTGGAGATGGTTGATGTGAGTCTGGAAGTTGAGTTTACAGTCTAACCAGACGCCTAGGTATTTGTAGGTGTCCACGTATTCTAAGTCGGACCCGTCGAGAGTAGTGATGATAGTCCGGTGGGCGGGTGCGGGCAGCGTTCGATAGAAAAGCATGCATTTGGTTTTACTAGCGTTTAAGAGCAGTTGGAGGCCACGGAAGGAGTGTTGTATGGCATTGAAGCTTGTTTGAAGGTTAGTAAACACAGTGTCCAAAGAGGGGCCAGATGTATACAGAATGGTGTCGTCTGCGTAGAGATGGATCAGAGAGTCACCAGCAGCGAGAGCGACATCGTTGATGTATATAGAGAAAAGGGTTGGCCCAAGATTTGAACCCTGTGGCACCCCCATAGAAACTGCCAGAGGATCGGACATTCTATTCTGCCTGACGATAGAGTATCTAATAATCATCAGCTCGTTAATCAGAAAACTACCTGGAATTCATAAGAACTCCTAAGAACCCTGATGAACCCAGCCATTAGCCCTGACCACTTCAAACTAGATTACACTAAAACCCATTCAACCCCATACTCTTATTCTTTCCTCTGCACGCACTCTCTCTCTCTCTCTCTCTCTCTCTCTCTCTCTCTCTCTCTCTCTCTCTCTCTCTCTCTCTCTCTCTCACTCACTCACTCACTCACTCACTCACTCACTCTCACTCCTGAATCAAAATGAGTTGCTAATTGCAGGTCATTCGTCTGACTAATTGCTAGAAACGAGAGCAGCAGCACAGCACCTGGCTACAGCACAGCACCTGGCTACAGCACAGCACCTGGCTACAGCACAGCACCTGGCTTCTGCATGTGTGAATTGTATAAATTGAATCAGTTAATCAGGTGCGGTGCTGTAGCCAGGTGCTGTGCTGTAGCCAGGTGCGGTGCTGTAGCCAGGTGCGGTGCTGTAGCCAGGTGCGGTGCTGTAGCCAGGTGCGGTGCTGTAGCCAGGTGCGGTGCTGTAGCCAGGTGCTGTGCTGTAGCCAGGTGCGGTGTTTTGAATCAATTAGCTTCCACGCCAGGCTAATGTTTATGATGAGAACGTGGAGCGGCTGCAGAGTGCCTTTTGATTAGTTTTCTGAATGTATTAATGATTAGCTTCACACATTAAATAATATATCAGGAGATCTGGGTTAAGTTTTAACAATAAATATCAGATAAAGTTTTAAACATGAAGTTTAAACAGGTCCTTATAAAGTTTTAGGTCCAGCACTCGGAGAAAAGCCAATGTAATTATTGAGCAATAATACCAGGTAGTAATTTTTTCCTAGATATTGGTATTGAAAACCAGTACAACAACAGGTATTGTAAGCTACAACAACAGGTATTGAAAACCAGTACAACAACAGGTATTGTAACCTACAACAACAGGTATTGTAAGCTACAACAACAGGTATTGAAAACCAGTACAACAACAGGTATTGTAACCTACAACAACAGGTATTGTAACCTACAACAACAGGTATTGTAACCTACAACAACAGGTATTGTAACCTACAATTACAGGTATTGTAACCTACAACAACAGGTATTGTAACCTACAACAACAGGTATTGTAACCTACAACAACAGGTATTGTAACCTACAACAACAGGTATTGTAACCTACAACAACAGAATATATTGTAACCTACAACAACAGGTATTGTAACCTACAACAACAGGTATTGTAACCTACAACAGAATATATTGTAACCTACAACAACAGGTATTGTAACCTACAACAACAGGTATTGTAACCTACAAAAACAAGTATTGTAACCTACAACAACAGGTATTGTAACCTACAACAACAGGTATTGTAACCTACAACAACAGGTATTGTAACCTACAATAACAGGTATTGTAACCTACAACAACAGGTATTGTAACCTACAACAACAGGTATTGTAACCTACAACAGAATATATTGTAACCTACAACAACAGGTATTGTAACCTACAACAACAGGTATTGTAACCTACAACAGAAGATATTGTAACCTACAACAGAAGATATTGTAACCTACAACAACAAGTATTGTAACCTACAACAACAGGTATTGTAACCTACAACAACAGATATTGTAACCTACAACAACAGGTATTGTAACCTACAACAGAATATATTGTAACCTACAACAACAGGTATTGTAACCTACAACAACAGGTATTGTAACCTACAACAGAAGATATTGTAACCTACAACAACAAGTATTGTAACCTACAACAACAAGTATTGTAACCTACAACAACAGGTATTGTAACCTACAACAACAGGTATTGTAACCTACAACAACAGGTATTGTAACCTACAATAACAGGTATGGTAACCTGTAAGTGAAATGGTTTCAGGTCCAACTGCAGTATGTGGCTTCTATTCCCGGTACCACCCGTATGTAGAATGAATACATTCATAACTGTGAGTTGCTTTGGACAATAGCATCTGCTAAATGTCATATTATATTAGTCATAGTAATAATGCTGTGAAAAGGAGATGTACGTAGCTACTTACCGTCAAACTCAGCCTGTCCCACTCCGACGATGATGATGGACATGGGCAGTTTAGCCCCCTGAGGAGAACAGGAAAACACCATTACATTATAGACACTCTGCTAAAACCATTACATTACTGTAACCAGTACACAGTAACATCATTCATATTCTGATGATCATTCAGCACAACCAACAACTGCTAACACTTAACTTTGAACACAGGTACATCACAGCTCTGAACACAGGTACATCACAGCTCTGAACACAGGTACATCACAGCTCTGAACACAGGTAAATCACAGCTCTGAACACAGTTACATCACAGCTCTGAACACAGGTAAATCACAGCTCTGAACACAGGTACATCACAGCTCTGAACACAGGTAAATCACAGCTCTGAACACAGGTACATCACAGCTCTGAACACAGGTACATCACAGCTCTGAACACCGGTACATCACAGCTATGAACCCAGCTCTGTACACAGATACATCACAGCTCTGAACACAGGTACATCACAGCTCTGAACACAGGTAAATCACAGCTCTGAACACAGGTACATCACAGCTCTGAACACAGGTACATCACAGCTCTCAACACAGGTACATCATGAGCTCTGAACACAGGTACATCACAGCTATGAACACAGGTACATCACAGCTCTGAACACAGGTACATCACAACTATGAACACAGGTATATCACAGCTCTGAACACAGGTACATCACAGCTCTGAATAAAGCTGTCCAGAAGACATGGGCCATAGGTTTACTCGGTCTCTACAGAGAACAATGGGTTTATCTCTTCATCTACAGTACATGTTCTACCACACAAATCCAAGAGGGTAGTCATATTCATTCAAGCTCATAGCGAGATTCTCCTCATTATTATTGACCCAGATGTGATCTCCATGATATTCATTATGTGACAGCAATATGGTTACCCATCCAGTTATAGGTTGCCACACCACTAATGTTCTGGAGAGGAGAGCACTTCTGCCTGCTGAAGTACCATTAACTACGAATGGGGATGTATCTAACTAGTGTTCCAAAGAGCTACAGACACGGAGTACAGAGAGAAACAGTAAGCCATAGTTACTCTTTCTGTCTCTCTCTCTCTCTCTCTCTCTCTCTCTCTCTCTCTCTCTCTCTCTCTCTCTCTCTCTCTCTCTCTCTCTCTCTCTCTCTCTCTCTCTCTCTCTCTCTCTCTCTCTCTCTCTCTCTCTCTCTCTCTCTCTCTCCTCTCTCTCTCTCTCTCTCTCTCTCTCTCTCTCTCTCTCTCTCTCTCTCTCTCTCTCTCTCTCTCTCTCTGTCTGTCTCTTTATCTCTCCCACTCCATTCTCTCTTTCTCAACAATTGTCCTCAGCTCAATAAAGGCAGGAGGAATTGTTTCGGGGATCTTGCTAAATTGGTTGACAAAACACTGTCCGTTCCTATCTTTAGTTTCTAGTTTGTATTCTGGGATGTTTAACACCCAATTCTCTGGTGTTTACAAATCCAATTTTCCTGCTTCTCCCCCTGTCGTTGCTCTTATCTTCGAGAGACAGTGTGTGTGTTTACTCAGTAAATTTAAGGCTGGTTATTCTCTGGACCGTAGTGTTGAAACTCTTCTCATCCACTGACGAAACTGAACACGTTCCCTGAGCAGAGAAGACAGCCTAAAGCCAGTGTCGTTACTGATGTGGTTTTGACAAAAGTGTGTGCATTTTGAGAAAATGTTTGGTACTTTCATTTGTCAAAGAAGGCATAACATAATCTTCCAAATAGTTCAGCACAAAAGATAGCAAGACAGCAACAAAGACAAAAAAAAAGAGACCAAAGAAGCACTCCAACGTGTTGGGAGCAAACATAGGACATAGGTACATAAAACCCCAAAGGCAGTGATAAAACAGTGATAAAACAGTGATAAAACAGTGATAAAACAGTGATAAAACAGTGATAAAACAGTGATAAAACAGTGATAAAACAGTGATAAAGTGTTGATTAGATAGGAGTTGGGAGACTGAAGATGCTTGTGAGGTGGGAGTGGAGGGATATGGGGGAGGGGCCGGTTCTCTATAACCACGGCAACCCATCCCACCAATCACCCTCCCAGCCACTCCTAAGACGCCCTCCGGAGCAGGAACAGGAGCTGGTGGAAGTTGCTCCTAGACGCTGATCTTAGGTCCGTTTGGAGACCATTAACCCTAATGTTTAAGTTTAAGGTTGGGGTAGCTAATCTGAAATACTACTAAATAATGTTTATCTTGAGTATATTTCATAGGTCATGACTAATATATAGTATCACAGGTCATAGGTTATGACTAACATATAGTATCACAGGTCATAGGTCATGACTAATATATAGTATCACAGGTCATAGGTCATGACTAACATATAGTGTCACAGGTCATGACTAACATATAGTATCACAGGTCATAGGTTATGACTAACATATAGTATCACAGGTCACAGGTCATGACTAACATATAGTATCACAGGTCATGACTAACTATCAAGCTGCTTCTGCTTCTGTCCTATCCTCTCTGTTTTTAGCTCAAAACAGATAAATGAGCCCAAATTATCAGCGTTCAACAGAGCTCATGTCACAGTCCCTGTCCTCCCACGCCACACACACACACACACACACACACACACACACACACACACACACACACACACACACACACACACACACACACACACACACACACACACACACACACACACACACACACACACACACACACACACACACACACACACACACACACAGTCATCAGTGCATCAAACGTCGACCAAAATAACCAGTCTTCCATGGCCCATTTATGCCATCCCCTCTCATCATGGTGATTGACAGTTGAGCTCCACAGCCATGAGAAAACAAAAATCACAGTGTCAATATTCACTAGTTACCATAGCATTACAAAAACAAAAAAACATGAATAAATGACGTGAAAAAAACATGTGAATTGTTTATTTATTTATGTCAAATCTTCAGTTAGACACGTGGTTTTCCCTTGTGAAAAAAAGAATCCCGACTTTTATTTCTCCAAGCGTTTATTCTTCACATGTAGTGGGATTCAGGGTGCTATGTGGTTGGAATGAATGTGCCAAAACTTGCAACTGAAAAGAAGGCAGTGAAAGCAGGGTAAGGCCAGGGTAACATAACCAATGATAGGGAAAGTTGCAGGAAAGAGGATGCTGTTTCATTTAATCACGTTATCATAAAAAAAAAATGGAACAATTAATTTGTTCTTGCATTTTGAAATGATTTCCTTGGGATATTGTTTTGCTATCCATACTTTTTGAGGTTTATGTTTTGCTTTAAATATCATTATGTTTGTTTTCAAAACAAATAATTTTGTTCTCGACTTTAGAAATCTTGCTTGATATTAACAAAAGTAAAAAAAGTTTATCCCCAATTTTTGATCTTGTCTCATCGCTACAACTGCCCACCGCACATGACTTGCCTAACTGGAAGCCAGCCGCACCAATTTTTGTCAGTGCAAATGGTTGTGGTACAGCCTGGGAATGAACCTGGGTCTGTAGCAACACCTCTAGCACTGCGATGCAGTTTCTTAGACCGCCACTCGGGAGGCGCAACATGCAACAACTTCAAAGATTTTACTGCAGTTACAGTTCATATAAGGAAATCAGTAAATTGAAATAATTTAATTAGGTCCTAATCTATGGATTTCACAAGACTGCGAATACAGATGTATATATGTTGGTCAAAGATACCCTTAAAAAAGGTAGGGGAGTGGATCAGAAAACCAGGCAGTATCTGGTGTGACCACCATTTGCCTCATGCAGCGCAACATATTTTTCGAGTTGATCAGGCTGTTGATTACGGCCTGTGGAATGTTGTCCCACTCCTCTTCAATGGTTGTGCGAAGTTACTCGATATTGGCGGGAAATGGAACGCGCTGTCGTACACGTTGATCCAGAGCATCCCAAACATGCTCATGTCGATTAAGGCCCCCCCCGCACCTCTCTGATTCAGAGGGGTTGGGTTAAATGCAGAAGACACATTTCAGTCAAATGCATTCAGTTGTACAACTGACTAGGTATCCCCCTTTCCCTGATTTTCATACAGAAGAACTATGTGATCCATTAACCTGCCCCCGAAAAACATTTTATTCTGTCCAATGTTCCTCGAATGTCCAGCAAAATCGTTCCCTTGTCCCTCATTTGGGCTCTTTAGATGTGGTCACTCTAATTCTACTGGTTGGAAACTGCAACATGGTACCACCACATATCAACATGTGAGGAGAATAACATTATTTCAACCCCACATGTGAATCTGCAATTCCACAGGTGAAAGTGAGATTTTCACATTTTGAGTTTTCTTACGTGTGAAACTGCATATCAGATTTTCACATTTTTAACATGTGAAACTGCAATTCACATGTGAGGTGAAAACATCTTATTCTCCTCAAATATGAAAAGGTGGTGTTAACATGTGAACTCTAAATTGAATATGTGAAAATCTCACTTTCACCTGAGGAATTTAAGTTTCAAATGTACAGCTATTTGACATGTGAAACTGCAAATGTGTTTTTTTCTAAGAGGTAACACCAAAGGCCTGTATGTACTTCTTAACAACCCAAACAGCTAAATTAAACAGCTTTCTATCTCATAATGTTCTAACATATCATAAGTATATTTACATAAACACGGTCTCATTAGAATAAGTCAAAGCCATATGGAGAAGCCCTTTGCTCAACTGGAAACTAACAGGAATAAATTAAATACAGGGGATATAAACTAGTGATATTGTGTATTCAGGTCACGTTGAGTGATAGATCACCTGGCAGGGGAACCTGGTTCCACTGAGGAACAATTTACATGTTTCACTGCTTTATTATCCACAGACACTTCTTAAATTTATTTTATTTAACTAGGCAAGTCAGTTAAGAACAAATTCGTATTTATAATGACAGCCTACCTACAGGTTCAGCCCCTGGAGCAAATTATGGTTAAGTGACTTGCTCAAGGACACATCAACAGGTATTCGAACCAGCGACCTTTCGGTTACGCGCACACACACACACACACACACACACACACACACACACACACACACACACACACACACACACACACACACACACACACACACACACACACACACACACACACACACACACACACACACACACACACACACACACACACACCTCATTAAGTATTTATGTTGGATTTACAGCTCAACTATCCTGGACCGGAACATTGTTTTGTAGGAAGCCTCTGGGACAAAACCCCAGTGCTGCTAAAATTAAACACACCAAAGGACGTGTGTGTGTCTGTGAACGACTGAAAATGGCTCAGATTAATTCAACTACCACAACATACCAACAGAGGGGTAGAGTAGAAACGCTAGGTACAGTAAGGTACATACCAACATACCAACAGAGGGGTAGAGTAGAAACGCTAGGTACAGTAAGGTACATACCAACATACCAACAGAGGGGTAGAGTAGAAACGCTAGGTACAGTAAGGTACATACCAACATACCAACAGAGGGGTAGAGTAGAAACGCTAGGTACAGTAAGGTACATACCAACATACCAACAGAGGGGTAGAGTAGAAACGCTAGGTACAGTAAGGTACATACCAACATACCAACAGAGGAGTAGAGTAGAAACGCTAGGTACAGTAAGGTACATACCAACATACCAACAGAGGGGTAGAGTAGAAACGCTAGGTACAGTAAGGTACAGTAACATGTTTTAAACAGTAACATGTTTTAAACATCCCCTCTCCCCCCTCTCTCCCCCTCTCTCTCCCCTCTCTCCTCTCTCCCCTCTCTCTCCCCCTCACCCCCCCTCTCTCTCCCCTCATTCTCTCCCCTCTCTCTCCCCTCATTCTCTCCCCTCTCTCTCCCCCTCACCCCCCTCTCTCTCCCCTCATTTTCTCCCCTCTCTCTCTCCCCTCTCACTCCACTCTCTCTCCCCTCTCTCTCCCCCCTCTCAAATCTCTCTCCCCTCTCCCCCCTTCTCTCTCTACCACCTCCCTCCCCTCTGTCTTCTCTCTCCTCCTCTCTCCCCCTCTCTCTCCCCTCTCCTCTCTCTCTCCCCTCTCTCTCCCCTCCATCCCCCTCTTTCTCCCACCTCTCAACTCTCCCCCCCCTCTCTCCCCCCTCTCTCCCCCCTCTCTCCCCCTCCCCCCTCTCTCTCCTCTCTCTCCCCCCTTTCTCTCCTCATCTAGACACTGTTGCCCTAGAGCACACAAAAAAACACCACAGGTAACTTCCACAAAGCTGTGAACGATCTTAGAGACAAGGCAAGAAAGGCCTTCTATTCCATCAAAAGGAACATAAAATTCGACATACCAATTAGGATCTGGCTAAAAATACTTGAATCAGTTATAGAACCCATTGCCCTTTAAGGTTATGAGGTCTGGGGTTCGCTCACCAACCAAGAATTCACTAAATGGGACAAACACCAAATTGAGACTCTGCATGCAGAATTCTGCAAAAATATCCTCTGTGTACAACGAAAAACACCAAATAATGCATGCAGAGCAGAACTAGGCCTATACCTGCTAATTATAAATTTTTTGAAAAGAGCCGTTCAATTCTACAACCACCTAAAAGGAAGTGATTCCCAAACTTCCATAACAAAACCATCACCTACAGAGAGATGAACCTGGAGAAGAGTCTCCTAAGCAAGCTGGTCCTGGGGCTTTGTTCACAAACACAAACAGACACCACAGAGCCCCAGGACAGCAACACATTTAGACCCAATCAAATCATGAGAAAACAAAAAGATAATTACTTGAAACATTGGAAAGAATTAACAAAAAAACTGAGCAAACTAGAATGCTATTTGGCCCTAAACAGAGAGTACACAGTGGTAGAATACCTGACCACTGTGACTGACCCAAACTTAAGGAAAGCTTTGACTATGTAGAGACTCAGTGAACATAGCCTTGCTATTGAGAAAGGCCGCCGTAGGCAGACCTGGCTCTCAAGAGAAGACAGGCTATGTGCACACTGCCCACAAAATGAGGTGGAAACTGAGTTGCACTTCCTAACCTCCTGCCAAATGTATTACCATATTAGAGACACATATTTCTCTCAGATTACACAGATCCACAAAGAATTTGAAAACAATTTTTATAAACTCCCATATCTACTGGGTGAAATACCACAGTGTTCCATCACAGCAGCAAGATGTGTGACCTGTTTCCACTTGAAAAGGGCAACCAGTGAATAACAAACACCATTGTAAATACAACCCATATTTATGTTCTTTAACTATTTGCATGAAATGTCTTTATTATTTTGAAAGTTTTGGAAGTGTATTGTTTACTCTTCATTTGTTTCCCATGCCAATAAAGCCCTACAATTGAATTGAATTGAATTGAGAGGGGGAGTGAGTGAGAGAGACAGAGAGAGAGAGAGAGAGAGAGAGGGAGGGAGGGAGGGAGTGAGAGAGAGAGGGAGTTAGAGACAGAGAGAGAGAGAGAGGGAGAGGGTGAGAGAGAGAGAGCGAGAGAGAGGGAGTTAGAGACAGAGACAGAGAGAGAGAGAGAGAGAGAGAGAGAGAGAGAGAGGGAGGGAGGGAGGGAGTGAGAGACAGAGAGAGAGAGAGAGAGAGAGAGAGAGAGAGAGAGAGAGAGAGAGAGAGAGAGAGAGAGAGAGAGAGAGAGAGAGAGAGAGAGAGAGAGAGAGAGGGAGGGAGTGAGAGACAGAGAGAGAGAGAGAGAGAGAGAGAGAGAGAGTATTTTGCACATTGTTACAACACTGTATATATACATAATATGACATTTGAAATGTCTATATTCTTTTGTGTAATGTTTACTGTTAATTTGTATTGTTTACTATCTACTTGCTTTGCTGTTAACATATGTTTCCCATGCCAATAAAGCCCCTTGAATTGAAATTGAATTGAATTGAATTGACAGAGATAGAGATAGAGAGAAAGAAAGCGAGATAGATAGAGAGAAAGAGAGAGATGAAAAGAGACAGAAAAAACATGAACCAAAGGAAAGAGATGGAGAGAGTGAAACAATGCATTTCTGTGCCTTGGAGCATCGTTGTGTTGTCTGAGTGACATGTTCCATCTGCTGTCCCAGTTCTTTTCTGAATGGTGCATGGCATGCGCCTCCCTCCCTCCCTCCCTCCCTCCCTCCCTCCCTCCCTCCCTCCCTCCCTCCCTCCCTCCACCAGCTATAGACAAGTGGGTCAGTGTTCCTGAAAACACTACCTGGAGGAGACACATGCAAGCAAACACTCACACACACACAAACACACACGCACATGCCCACGCACATGCACACACCATCCAGTCTGGCTCTCTGAACTGAAGAGGACAGTCAAAGCATTTCTACTTCACATTCCTACTTCAGAGTAAACACTAAGCAATATGATGTTACCCTAATCCCAAATTAAACCTAAACCTAATCCCAAATTAAGACTAACCCTAACCCCAAATTAACCCTAACTCTAATCCCAAATCAAGCCTAACCCTAACACCAAATGAAGCCTAACCCTAACCCCAAATTAAGCTTAACCCCAAATGAGACTCCATCACCACCAAAAGAGCAGGAGTGAAAGCAGTGTTAGAGGGGGTAGTAGTGTCAGCAGGGGAGCAGGCAGAGCAGTTGCAGTCAGTCAGTGAGGTCATGCAAGATAGAGCAGCAGGCAAGATCTTAAAAGGAAGGTGTGGCTGTTCTAACGGTTTGACTAACAGTCGCAAATTCCCTTTAAATCCAGTCTGCTGGAGGTCTGGCCGACAGATGAGAAGATTCTCTCTCTTCTCTTTCTTCTCTCTCTTCACAGAGACGTTCATATTTGACTATTTTATCTCGCTCTCTCTCTCTCTCGCTCTCTCTCTGTCTCGCTCTCTCTCTCTCTCTCTCTCTCTCTCTCTCTCTCTCTCTCTCTCTCTCTCTCAACTCACGTTGACAATGGCCTCCTTGGTCTGAGCCATGTCTGATATGACTCCATCTGTTATGATGAGGAGGATGAAGTACTGGGACCCGTCCTGAACCGCTGCAGCATACCTGTAGCAGGGGAACACAAACACACACACACACACACACACACACACACACACACACACACACACACACACACACACACACACACACACACACACACACACACACACACACACACACACACACACACACACACACACACACACACACACACACACACACACACACACACACACACACACACACACACACACACACACACACACACACACAAACAAACAAACAAAGTCTGTGTGTGGCCAATGACAGGTTGAATGTGTCATTCTTTATCTCATACCATTGTATTCCCTGTCAGTCCTCTCCAGTCCTCTCCTCCTACATTTCAATCGTCTCCAGTCCTCTCCCTCCTACATTTCAATCCTCTCAAGTCCTCTCCCTCCTACATTTCAATCCTCTCCAGTCCTCTCCCTCCTACATTTCAATCCTCTCCAGTCCTCTCCCTGCTACATTTAAATCCTCTCCAGTCCTCTCCCTCCTACATTTCCATCCTCTCCAGTCCTCTCCCTCCTACATTTCAGTCCTGTCTATTAAATAAGACTCTATTCAATTAAAAGATTATACTCTGATATCATTCAGCATATTGATAACGTTCATAATATTCATTATCATACCTCAAAGAAGACTTTGACCTCAAACACTGCAGGATATGAAGCCGGACTACGCTGTGTAATTTAGTGAGTAACTGAGTCTGTGTTCATTGGTTCCCCCTTTCAGCCCAGCTCCATTCACATGGTAATGACTGGAGGACTAGGACTGGGACTGACCGGGACTGGGACTGACTGAGACTGGGACTGACTGAGACTGTGACTGTGACTGATTGGGACTGAGACTGAGACTGAGACTGAGATTGACTGAGACTGAGACTGGGACTGACTGGGACTGACTGAGACTGACTGGGACTGACTGGGACTGACTGTGACTGTGACTGAGACTGAGACTGGGACTGACTGACTGGGACTGACTGTGACTGGGAGTGGGACAGACTGATTGGGAATGGGACTGGAGGACTGTGACTGGGACTGGAGGACTGTGACTGGGACTGGAGGACTGTGACTGAAGCAATGTGACTGGAGGAGTGTGACTGGGACTGGGACTGACTGGGACTGACTGGGACTGACTGGGACTGACTGGGACTGAGACTGAGACTGGGACTGAGACTGATTGGGACTGAGACTGAGACTGAGACTGAGACTGAGACTGAGATTGACTGAGACTGAGACTGAGACTGGGACTGACTGGGACTGACTGGGACTGACTGGGACTGACTGAGACTGACTGGGACTGACTGGGACTGACTGAGACTGACTGACTGGGACTGACTGTGACTGGGAGTGGGACAGACTGATTGGGAATGGGACTGGAGGACTGGGACTGGGACTGGGACTGGAGGACTGTGACTGAAGCAATGTGACTGGAGGAGTGTGACTGTGACTGTGACTGGAGGACTGTGACTAGAGGACTGTGACTGGAGGACTGTGACTGGAGGACTGTGACCCTATTACGGGGGCTGAGTCACTGGCTTACTAGTGCTCTTTCATGCCATCCCTAGGAGGGGGGCGTCATGTTGTGCCAGGCTTATTTGCTCTATACTCGACTTGAATGGGTTGATTCACTGACGTGATCTTCCTGTCCGGTCTTGCGGCCCCTCAGGCTTGTGTGGTGGAGGAGATCTTTGTGGGCCATACTCAGGGTACTCATCTCAGGGTAGTAGGTTGGTGGTCTGTTTATATCCCTCTAGTGGTGTGGGGGCTGTACTTTGGCAAAGTGGGTGGCGTTTTATCCTGCCTGGTTGGCCTTGTCCGGGGGTATCGTCGGACGGTTTAGGGTTAGGAGCTAGGTTTAAGTTTAGAGTTAGGGTTAAGGTTATGTTTTAGGGTTAAGGTGAGGGTTAGGGTTAGGTTTAGGGGTTAGGGAAAATAGGATTTTGAATGGGACTGAATTGTCTGTCCCCACAAGGTTAACTGTACAAGACTGTGTGTGTGTGCGTGTGTGCGTGACATTACCTGGCCACATGGTTGACTACAGGGGCGAAGTTGGTTGGGCCGTAGAGCTGAACAGTCTTCAGACTCTCGTGGTAGGCCTCCAGGATGCCTTCTATACCATTACAGTAAGGGTTCTCTATGTTACCGTTCTGGAGAGGAGAACAATAACCAGGTTTAAAACAGTGTAATATAGTTGATTTATAACAGGGACAGCAGAGAGAACAAAATGACGTTTTAAAGTTAATTTCGTGCAAATCTACACGTTTTGCCATGGGGCGGAGAGAAGATTTATCAATTTTATAACAAATTTCCTGCAATTCCACCAGTGGTGGTTGATGACGTTTAAGATGAGGGAGGACGATTATTTGTTTTATGGGCGTGGTCTTATTTCTATTACAGGGGACACATTCAATACCGCCTTACACAATCTTGCCTGCATCTAGCTGATCTAGGGTGTAATCATTAGTCCGACATTTGCAAATGAGAGTTTCTATTGGACAAATTCAGACATGTTTATCCCCGTTTGCTTTCGTTTAAGAAAAGTTTTTCAACAGAATCACACGCAAACACAGTTCACTTCCATAGCAGCCACAAACAGAGTGATCCCTTTGATCTTTGGATAATTCCTTCTCGCATCTACGCGCTCTCCTCCTCTCACATTTTCCCTTC
>CM042409.1:5076776-5086776 GCA_023634145.1 Thymallus thymallus
GCACCGGTGGAGCGGCATGCTCTGGCATGGGGGTGGAGTAGACGATCGGACCCAGACTGAGCACAGGAGGAGCGGGTTTCTCTGGCAGAGAGGTGGAGTAGACAACCGGACCCGGATTGGGCACCGGTGGAGGGGACTGCTCCGGCCTGGGAGTGGAGTAGACGACCGGACCTGGACTGGACCACTCCGCCATCTCCCTCTCGACCTCTTCCTCTATCTCCATCAATTCCTCCAGAACCTCTCCAAAATGCTCCTCCAGATACTCCTCCTCCACCTTGCTCTGAGCCCCCCATCTATACTTCGGCCTCTCCATGTTCCACCGGGGAGGTGGTATTGGCTCTTCCTCCCTGTAGCCAGACCACCCCCATAGCCCCCAAAAAATTACCTTGGGGTTGTTTGCGGGCGTTTCCCCGTCTCGCGCGTCGCGCATAACGCGGCACTTCCTCTCTCTCCGTCTCTCCCCAGTTACGCTGCTTGGTCTCGTAGTGGTGGGTCGTTCTGTCACGATGAAAGTAAGTGTGCTATGTGTTACGTCCGTTCATTTCGGGTTTGTTTTGTAGACGTGACGTTTGTGCATCAAGTGTTTGTTTGTTCTGTAGTTCGTCATCCGTTTTGTAGATATACATAGTATATTAATAAAATGTCGAACTACTATCCCTGCGCTGCGCCTTGGTCTGTGTATGCACCCGCACGTGATAATTTTACATAGGCTGAATATCTTTTCATAGATAGACCCATCCTGATTCTCTTCCTTGGATTTGTATCAACTTTCATTCCCCAGATAATGTGTCATTACTTTTGTTACACCCCTTAGGCTGGGCGGGCTACCGACTGTCAACCCCCCTTAGGCTGGGCGGGCTACCGACTGTCAACCCCCCTTAGGCTGGGCGGGCTACCGACTGTCAACACCCCTTAAGCTGGGCGGGCTACCGACTGTCAACACCCCTTAGGCTGGACGGGCTACCGACTGTCAACACCCCTTAGGCTGGGCGGGCTACCGACTGTCAACACACCAAAGCTGAAGGGTTACCGATTGTCAACACACCAAAGCTGAAGGGTTACCGATTGTCAACACACCAAAGCTGAAGGGCTACCGACTGTCAACACACCAAAGCTGAAGGGCTACTGACTGTCAACACACCAAAGCTGAAGGGCTACTGGCTGTCAACACACCAAAGCTGAAGGGCTACCGATTGTCAACACACCAAAGCTGAAGGGCTACCGACTGTCAACACACCAAAGCTGAAGGGCTACCGACTGTCAACACACCAAAGCTGAAGGGCTACCGACTGTCAACACACCAAAGCTGAAGGGCTACCGACTGTCAACACACCAAAGCTGAAGGGCTACCGACCGTCAACGCACCAAAGCTGAAGGGTGTCAGTGAGATCAGTCATACTTTTCAACTCTGTCAGATCTGCTGCATCTGAAACCTCTGAAATATTATCTCTCCGTCTCTCATTCTGTGTTGGACGTTGTGATCAAAGCATTGTCCTCGATTGCTTAAAGGGACGCTTCACCACCATAACAAAATCTGTCAGTCTCAACACCTCCAAAGTAGTGCAAAGTTAAGCTGAGTGTGTAGCCATCTGTTGTTTATAAACTAGGCTGTGTAGATATAGGCTTTATGCCAGGCTGTGTAGATATAGGCTTTATGCCAGGCTGTGTAGATATAGGGTTTATGCCAGGCTGTGTAGATATAGGCTTTATGCCAGGCTGTGTAGATAAAGGGTTTATGCCAGCCTATGTAGATATAGGCTTTATGCCAGGATGTGTATATAGGCTTTATGCCAGGCTATGTAGATATAGGCTTTATGCCAGGCTACATTTGAAGTCGGAAGTTTACATACACCTTAGCCAAATACATTTAAATCAGTTTTTCACAATTCCTGACATTTAATCCTAGTAAATAATTCCCTGTCTTAGGTCAGTTAGGATCACCACTTTATTTTAAGAATGTGAAATGTCAGAATAATATTAGAGAGAATTATTTATTTCAGCCTTTATTTCTTTCATCACATTCCCAGTGGGTCAGAAATGTACATACACTCAATTAGTATTTGGTAGCATTGCCTATAAATTGTTTAACTTGGGTCAAACATTTCAGGTAGCCTTCCACAAGCTTCCCACAATAAGTTTGGTAGCTTCCCACCTTGCTCACACACGCTTTTTCAGTTCTGCCTACAAATATTCTACAGGAGGTCAGGGCTTTGTGATGTCCACTCCAGTACCTTGACTTTGTTGTCCTTAAGCCATTTTGCCACAACTTTGTATGGAAGTATGGTAAAAAAAAGAAAGTCTGTGTGTGTGTGTGTGTGTGTGTTCCCCTCTCTTCCCACTCACCCTCCCTTGATGTAGTCCAAGAATGTGCACTCTGATTCCACAGAGAAGGAGAGGAGGGTCACCTGGGAGGGAGAACATAAACATGAGAAACATGAGACCTCAGTATCCATTCACATCCAGGCCTCCACACACACACGCGCACACAAACACCTACCAACAGGCAGCATGCTCACTCAGACAACTATGCTATCCAACCCGCTAATCAGAGATAGAGCAGATGGAATGCATTTGTATGACAGAGAGAGAGAGAGAGAGAGAGAGAGAGAGAGACAGAGACAGAGACAGAGAGAGAGAGAGAGAGAGAGAGAGAGAGAGAGAGAGAGAGAGAGAGAGAGAGAGAGAGAGAGAGAGAGAGAGAGAGAGAGAGAGAGAGCAGATTAGATGCATTTCTACAGCTCCATCTGGGTTTATGGGAAAGAGAGAGAAAGAGAGAGAGAGACGGAGAGTGAATGGGAACGTGGGAGCTGGGGCCTGTAATTAGAGGTGGTTATGAGCCGATATCACATTAGCTGCTACACCACTCCCACACTCTGATCTCTCCTGGGGTGTGAGGAGACTTTCATATCCTTCCTTCCTTCCTTCCTTCCTTCCTTCCTTCCTTCCTTCCTTCCTTCCTTCCTTCCTTCCTTCCTTCCTTCCTTCCTTCCTTCCTTCCTTCCTGCCTTCCTTCCTTCCTTCCTTCCTTCCTTTCTTCCTTCCTTCCTTCCTTCCTTCCACTCCTTCCTCCTTCCGCCCACGTTTCTCTGCTTCAAAAACAACTCTCTCACTCTCTCTCGTTCAATCGCTGCTCTAACTAAGTTTTCTTTTCTTTACATATTCTGAATTCCTCCTCCGCCATTGACTACCTCCCTCCATCTGTCATCGTGCTGTACAGTATGCTAGCTAGCTGGCTGGCTGGCTGGCTGGCTGGTTCTTAGAACTCACGGCTCTGCTCTGTGTTTCTCAGACAGAGATGGCCACTATAATCTAATGTATATGAACAACTGCAGCAAACAGGCCTACGTTTTCCTCTTATTTCTCTTTCTACAGTTTTAATTAACAGGAAGGAGAGAGAGAGAGAGAGAGAGAGAGAGAGAGAGAGAGAGAGAGAGAGAGAGAGAGAGAGAGAGAGAGAGAGAGAGCGAGAGAGACCACTATGACTGATCGAAACTTAAGGAAAGCTTTGACTATGTACAGACTCAGTGAGCATAGCCTTGCTATTGAGAAAGGCCGCCGTAGGTAGACCTGGCTCTCAAGAGAAGACAGGCTATGTGCACACTGCCCACAAAAGGAGGTAGAAACTGAGCTGCACTTCCTGACCTCCTGCCAAATGTATGACCATATTAGAGACACATATTTCTCTCAGATTACACAGATCCACAAAGAAAAAAAAAAAAACATCTGAAGAGAGAGAAAGGAAGAGAGGGGGAAATGGGGAGGAGAAAGGAAGAGAGGGGGAAACGGGGAGGAGAAAGGAAGAGAGGGGGAAACGGGGAGGAGAAAGGAAGAGAGGGGGCAACGGGGAGGAGAAAGGAAGAGAGGGGGCAACGGGGAGGAGAAAGGAAGAGAGGGGGCAACGGGGAGGAGAAAGGAAGAGAGGGGGAAATGGGGAGGAGAAAGGAAGAGAGGGGGAAATGGGGAGGAGAAAGGGAGAGAGGGGCAACAGGGAGGAGAAAGGAAGAGAGGGGGCAACGGGGAGGAGAAAGGAAGAGAGGGGGCAACGGGGAGGAGAAAGGAAGAGAGGGGGAAATGGGGAGGAGAAAGGAAGAGAGGGGGAAACGGGGAGGAGAAAGGAAGAGAGGGGCAACAGGGAGGAGAAAGGAAGAGAGGGGGAAATGGGGAGGAGAAAGGAAGAGAGGGGGCAACAGGGAGGAGAAAGGAAGAGAGGGGGCAACAGGGAGGAGAAAGGAAGAGAGGGGGCAACGGGGAGGAGAAAGGGAGAGAGGGGGAAATGGGGAGGAGAAAGGAAGAGAGGGGGAAACGGGGAGGAGAAAGGAAGAGAGGGGCAACAGGGAGGAGAAAGGAAGAGAGGGGGAAATGGGGAGGAGAAAGGAAGAGAGGGGGAAATGGGGAGGAGAAAGGAAGAGAGGGGGCAACAGGGAGGAGAAAGGAAGAGAGGGGGCAACGGGGAGGAGAAAGGAAGAGAGGGGGAAATGGGGAGGAGAAAGGGAGAGAGGGGCAACAGGGAGGAGAAAGGAAGAGAGGGGGAAACGGGGAGGAGAAAGGAAGAGAGGGGCAACAGGGAGGAGAAAGGAAGAGAGGGGGAAACGGGGAGGAGAAAGGGAGAGAGGGGCAACAGGGAGGAGAAAGGAAGAGAGGGGGAAACGGGGAGGAGAAAGGAAGAGAGGGGCAACAGGGAGGAGAAAGGAAGAGAGGGGGAAACGGGGAGGAGAAAGGGAGAGAGGGGGAAACGGGGAGGAGAAAGGGAGAGAGGGGCAACAGGGAGGAGAAAGGAAGAGAGGGGGAAACGGGGAGGAGAAAGGAAGAGAGGGGGAAACGGGGAGGAGAAAGGGAGAGAGGGGCAACAGGGAGGAGAAAGGAAGAGAGGGGGAAAGGCTCACCGTTCCTGAATTCACATATTTCTTTTTCTTCATTTTCTTTTTAATATTCACCACCTAAAAGAAGAAAATTAATTACAGAATTTGAGAGAAAGAATGAGCAGTTATAGGCGGTTAATGATAGATTAAGAGGAGGATGTTGTCTGTGGTGATTATGGAAGGGAATTCTCCTAACAGCAGGGTTTTTAGGAAGGAAAAGAGTATACATTTTGGAAGGAAGGCGCCAGCGATGCGAAGTGTAGTACCAGATATGTGTGTGTGTGTGTGTGTGTGTGTGTGTGTGTGTGTGTGTGTGTGTGTGTGTGTGTGTGTGTTTGTGTGTGTGTGTGTGTGTGTGTGTGCGTGCGTGCGTGCGTGTGTGTGTCAGTCAGTCAGTCAGTCAGTCAGCCAGCCCTAGTTAGCATAGATGCAGAGATTGCAAATTGCATTGCAGAGTGGATGTGAGGAGGACATCTCTCTCCTTAATCCTGTTTCACACTCTCATTAATGGCACTCACACACACACACACACACACACACACACACACACACACACACACACACACACACACACACACACAAATGTATTATGAATGTATGGAATAATGATTTTGCTGCCATGGTTAAACAATACTGAGATCGTTTAAATAAATTAACAATACTGGAGTGGGGTGAAGGAGTGAAAGGAGGGGAAGGAGTTTAACCCTCACCCATGGAAAGATTTATCGCTGACCTCAGCAGCGATATATACCCAAACTATGCCATGAGCTAAAATAAACCATCAGGCGAAGGCTTTGTAAAGGCTCACCTCATAGACATTGAACTGGCTCTGGCCTCGAGCTAGCTCCCGGTAACTAGTGGTGAACTCCCCTATGAAGTCATGGCTGACAGAGAGGAGACAGAGAGGAGAGAAGATAGGAGAGAGAGAGAGGAGAGAGGACAGAGAGAGGAGAGAGAAGAAAGGAGAGGAGAGAGAAGAGAGGAGAGATGAGATGAGGGAGGAGAGAAGACAGAGAGAGGAGAGAAGAGAGAAGAGATGAGAGAGGAGAGAGGAGAGAGGAGAGAGGAGAGAGGAGAGAGGAGAGAGGAGAGGAGAGAGGAGGAGAGAGGAGAAGGTGGTAAAAACATAACTTTAACCACTGTAAACAGCCATTATTTCAATAACAGACAGAACCCTATATCATTTTGTACTTTTTTTTTGTTGGTGACCATGGTGCACAAGTTGAATGGTGCACAAGGCTGCACCTCAACATTTTGGCTGCATCTTGACTTTCATTTTATCACATACCACTAAATACACTCACCTGCCATCCCGGTCCCAGTCGTACACCTCAACTTTGATCGTCCTGGAATGACAGAAAACACACACCAACAGACAGATGTTACTGAAGAATAATTTGATCAAGGCTGCCATAGATCAGAGACTCAAACATGTGACTTTAGTTTACAGTCAGATAAAATCTATATCTGCATTGAGAAACCACAGATGTAGACAGATGCTACTGTAGCAATATACGGGTTCTCTGACAACGTCACGAAAACGATGCACGTGCCTAGCAGAGGCAGAAGGCAGTGTGTTGTTAAGATTCTGGAGGGTCAGATAACTAGCAACAATGACAAGAAGCTGCCATCTGGGGAATCGCAAGTGGCTCGATTCAGCTCGTTGTATCTTGTTAATGATACCATGTATTGAGATGTTTTGACTCGTCACGTATATGCTAATATGGCAAACATTAGCTAGCTAGCTAAAAAACAACTGTAACAATGTATGTGATAGACAACAAGTGCTCATTTTGCAAATATATTTATGTTTTCAATAAACATTTGGAGAAGAAATATAGTTTATATCTAAGCCAATCTCGTCTGTTTTGGCCCAAGGGTTTGCGCACGCATCGGTTTTGTTGATAAACAACCCACTCATCTATGGTTGCTATTTCTCCAGTTAATATCTATGGCTCATGTGTGTCATACACTAAATACCCGGGAGGAAGACAGCTTTATGTCGAAAACATTGGTAAATAAATGATTGCATCGGAGCTTCTAGCGTGGGCAGCTTTTCTTTTTCACAGGCTAGACACTGAACTGGTACTATAGGCTTAAAACTATTAAAACAATGAATCACTCTGTCTATTGTTATTCCTCACATACGGTAAATAATAAACTTTTTGCCTCTGGTCATTATTTATTTCTAAGGAAATTCATGTATTACAATGCGTGAGTAGTTTTGCATGGGTATTCAGATATGTTTTAGACGACTGGTGTTGTTGTCCTGATAGCCTTTTAAAACACATGCACACCCATAACGTTGTTTAATTGGGTTCAAGCTGCTTATAAGTGTGGATTGACTCAGTCAGTCAGTCAGCCATTCAGCTGAAAGGAGGAACATGTCCTGAGGCAGGTGACGTCTCCTCTGCAACAAGCTCTTTATTCAGAGTTTCACCTAGGTTGTTCAAGCCACTACCAAATAAATAGGGCTCCTTGTTAATAATACTCAGGAAGCCAAGCCTCAGTAGATAACCAATGATGTTTCATTGATAATAAGACTCAGGAAGCCAAGCCTCAGTAGATAACCAATGCTGTTTCATTGATAATAAGACTCAGGAAGCCAAACCTCAGTAGATAACCAATGCTGTTTCATTGATAATAAGACTCAGGAAGCCAAGCCTCAGTAGATAACCACTGTTGTTTCATTGATAATAAGACTCAGGAAGCCAAGCCTCAGTAGATAACCAATGCTGTTTCATTGATAATAAGACTCAGGAAGCCAAGCCTCAGTAGATAACCACTGCTGTTTCATTGATAATAAGACTCAGGAAGCCAAGCCTCAGTAGATAACCAATGCTGTTTCATTGATAATAAGACTCAGGAAGCCAAGCCTCAGTAGATAACCAATGTTGTTTCATTGATAATAATAGCCAAGCCTCAGTAGATATTACAACAGCAATCATTAGAGCACTTTATAGGAAAAACAAATTCTAATCAGACAGGGATCCTGAAGAAGAGACAAGAGATAATAAACCGACACATTTTGACACTGGCACGTCATCAAAGATGGTTTTGTTTTATTTATCCTGTATTCAACCAGATGAGCCCAATTGAGATTCAAATCTATTTTTCAATGGAGCAACTGATTTATCCAGTTTGCTGAGATCTCAACAGCCATCACATTAACATGCCTGTAATCCTACACTATCCACAAGCAATGGATTTGAATTTAGTATTTTAATACAGTCTATGGCAGTTAGAAACTTTAAGATAAAGTTTCACGCTGCCATGGTTGGAAGAGACTTTATATCTGTGAAACCAGACTCAGATAGCTGAAGATATTCTCAGAAGAGGAAGGATCAACTTATATCTAAGAAAAGTAAAACTGAACCACAGCGAATGTTAAAAATACCCGGCGTCACATTTTCCCAATAGCAGATGACAAAATGACGAGGGCTGAGAGTTTTCTGCCGACTGACAAAACTTTCCAAGCATCCCTCCCTCCGTTTCATCTTCCTCTCTCCTTCCATCGTCTCGCCCCTCTCACCCACCATGACACCAACACAGACGAGACTTAGACATCAGACACAAAAGAGCCTCGCTCCCTCGCTTCCTGCCCCTCCCTCCCCGCTTCTACCTGTAGTGGCCGTATGTTCCTTTGAGCTTATCTTCAAGGTTGTGAGCCTTGTCTCCTGTGGAGCCCAAGAAGCATCAATCCCACCCAAGAAGCTTGTTTGTTTGTGTGTATGTGTGTGTGTGTGTGTGTGTTTTGTCAGAGAGGTACATGACAGACACCATACCCTGAAGGGCCTGTCAATCATACTCTCTTTGACCCACAAACAGAAACTCACTAAGACATGTAGGTTTGTACCCTGGGCCACATTCTGTTGGACATTCTGATCAAAATAATCCTAGTCTGTCAGCAGTAGTTAGTCAGATAGTAAAACCAGACAGGGTTTCCTACTCTCATCCTGCTTTAAGACCCTTATGTTGTCTCTCTCTTCAAAGTATATTTCCTCAAATCATTTTAGAGGGTGATTTAAATTAGCATCTGTCTCCTTTACTAATAACCAAACACATCACCAGAAAGCAAGAACTATTAAACTAGTGAAAAACAACGACACCACTTCAGTCCTAATTTCATGGCTGTGTTTGTGATCTCTCATCTGTGACAGAAATAGTAGCAGTGACTCACTCAGACAGATTAGGAACGACTACCATGTTAATGTGGAAGACGGACCTCTCCTCTCCTCTCCTCTCCTCTCCTCTCCTCTCCTCTCCTCTCCTCTCCTCTCCTCTCCTCTCCTCTCCTCTCCTCTCCTCTCCTCTCCTCTCCTCTCCTCTCCTCTCCTCTCCTCTCCTCTCCTCTCCTCTCCTCTCCTCTCCTCTCCAGTCCTCCTCTCATCCCCCTCTCTTTAGCACACTGACTGACTGACTGATGAGGTCAGCCATTAGAGGACAGAGGCATATACATGCTACATTAATACATGTTGTGTCTGACTCTCTGTCTACAAATCACAGTCTGTTTCCTGAAACGCAGCTTTCCTGAAACACGTCTCAGTCCCCTGTGTCTGACTGGTTCTGACAGGGTGATGACCTCACTATGGCTGATGCGTGGTTGTTCGGCTGACACTCAGTGACCCTAACTCGTTTACCCACACTCCTCTGGGGCACCCCCAATACATTTATAGACATGGGGATTCAGCATGGATGATATTTGGGTTTATTTCTGCAGACTTCGGGTGAAGTAATTTGTCACAGAAGGCTGAGAAGAGAGGGGAGAGAGAGAGAAAGAGAGTGGAGAGAGAGAGAGAGAGAGAGAGAGAGAGAGAGAGAGAGAGGAGGGAGAGAGAGTGAGAGAAAGAGAGGGGGTGAGAACGTTGTTGAGGGGTGAGTTCATACCTGTCAAAGTCCCCGTTGCAGAGTGCTCTGACTGGAATGGTGAATGACTGCCACACTGGGTTCAACGTATTCTTCACAACCTCCGTTTTATGGCAGATAGTAAACCTGTAGAAAAAGAGAGAGGTAGAGAGAGAGGGAGGGAATGAAGGAGGGAGGGAGCGGGAGGGAGGACGAGGAGGTAGCAGTGAGAGAGAGAGAGAGAAACATTGCTGTGTGTTTTATTTACTGACATTGCTGTCCAAACAAAGCTGTGT
>CM042409.1:5091776-5136291 GCA_023634145.1 Thymallus thymallus
AGTACATTATTTACCGTCAGAGGTGAATGTACCAAACCGGTGATGTGATAAAAGTGTTTTGTTGTTGTGCACTATCCTCAAACAATAGCATAGTATTTTTTTGCTGTAATAGCTACTGTAAGAATTTAAGCTTTCTCCCCATGTAAGACATGTCTATGTCCCGGAAAGTTGGCTGTTGTTTACAACACCATTCCAGTCACATATCGCATATTGAGCAGAAATCGTCCCGGTATAGGGACACCGATCCCTAGATCCCTCATCTTAAACGTCATCAACCGCCACTGGTGGGGGATGTGGTGGGGCTGGAGAATGGTGGGGGGGTGGTGGTGGTGATGGTTGAGGAGGTGGAGAATGGTGGGGGTAGAGGGGAGGGAGGAGGGGAGGAGGGGTAGAGGGATAGAGGAGGAGGGGAGGAGGTGTAGAGAGGAGGGGAGGAGGTGTAGGGAGGAGGGGAGGAGGTGTAGGAGGAGGGGAGAAGGGGAGGGAGGAGGGGAGGAGTGGTAGAGGGATAGAGGAGGAGGGAGGAGGGGAGGAGTGGTAAAGGGGTAGAGGAGGAGGGAGGAGGGGAGGATGGAGGAGGCTTGACAGATAGTTCCATACCTGCTGCTTTAATGGAGGAGGCTTGACAGATAGTTCCATACCTGCTGCTTTAATGGAGAAGGCTTGACAGATAGTTCCATACCTGCTGCTTTAATGGAGGAGGCTTGACAGATAGTTCCATACCTACTGCTTTAATGGAGAAGGCTTGACAGATAGTTCCATACCTGCTGCTTTAATGGAGGAGGCTTGACAGATAGTTCCATACCTGCTGTTTTAATGGAGGAGGCTTGACAGATAGTTCCATACCTGTTGTTTTAATGGAGGAGGCTTGACAGATAGTTCCATACCTGCTGCTTTAATGGAGGAGGCATGACAGATAGTTCCATACCTGCTGCTTTAATGGAGGAGGCATGACAGATAGTTCCATACCTGCTGCTTTAATGGAGGAGGCTTGACAGATAGTTCCATACCTGCTGCTTTAATGGAGGAGGCTTGACAGATAGCTCCATACCTGCTGCTTTAATGGAGGAGGCATGACAGATGGACCACACGGAGAGAGGGAGCAGGGCAGAAGGAAATAAAGATAGAATAAAGGAGAGATAGTTGGACAGGTTGATTCCGTATTGTTCCCCAGGCAGGTTGATTCAGTATTGTTCCCCAGGCAGGTTGATTCAGTATTGTTCCCCAGGCAGGTTGATTCAGTATTGTTCCCCAGGCAGGTTGATTCAGTATTGTTCCCCAGGCAGGTTGATTCAGTATTGTTACCCAGGCAGGTTGATTCAGTATTGTTCTAACAGGAAAGGTTGATTCAGTATTGTTACCCAGGCAGGTTGATTCAGTATTGTTCTAACGGGAAAGGTTGATTCAGTATTGTTACCCAGGCAGGTTGATTCAGTACTGTTCTAACGGGAAAGGTTGATTCAGTATTGTTACCCAGGCAGGTTGATTCAGTATTGTTCTAACGGGAAAGGTTGATTCAGTATTGTTACCCAGGCAGGTTGATTCAGTATTGTTCTAACGGGAAAGGTTGATTCAGTATTGTTACCCAGGCAGGTTGATTCAGTATTGTTCTAACGGGAAAGGTTGATTCAGTATTGTTACCCAGGCAGGTTGATTCAGTATTGTTCTAACGGGAAAGGTTGATTCAGTATTGTTCTAACGGGAAAGGTTGATTCAGTATTGTTCCCCAGGCGGTTTGATACAGCATTGTTCCCCAGGCAGTTTGATACAAGGTCACTCAGAGGGCTGGGATTTTTAATTAAAGCCCATTCAGTCACACATTAGGATCAGTGGTAGCAGCTTTTATTACTGCCAGAGGGCACAGAGCTTCACATGAAATAATCCACTATTGATTCCTCCCTCTGGCATCACTCTCTCTGAGTCGAACCCTGTGTCTGTCTGTCTGTCTCTCCCCCTGTCTGTCTGTCTCTCCGCCCTCTCTGTCTGTCTCTCCCCCTGTGTCTCTCTGTCTCTCCCCCCTGTCTGTCTGTCTCTCCCCCCTGTCTGTCTGTCTCTCCCCCTGTCTGTCTGTCTCTCCCCCCGTCTGTCTGTCTTTCCCCACTGTCTGTCTGTCTCTCCCCACTGTCTGTCTGTCTCTCCTCCTGTGTCTGTCTGTCTCTCCCCCCTGTCTGTCTGTCTCTCCCCCTGTCTGTCTGTCTCTCCCCCTGTCTTTCTGACTCTCCCCCCGTCTGTCTGTCTCTCCCCCCTGTCTGTCTGTCTCTCCCCCCTGTCTGTCTGTCTGTCTCTCCCCCCTGTCTGTCTCTCACCTCCCCCTTCTCTTTGTCCCCCTTTCTCAATGTTCTTTCTCTCTATGTTTCTCTGACACCATGTTAGATCTAGCCTAGTGCTCAGAGCCACATAGATGACAGATATTTCAAATAAAATCTAAACGGTATCTGCACTTCAACACTAGGGCTTAATCTGTGTGTGTGTGTTCTGTGTGTGTGTTCTGTGTGTGTGTGTGTGTGTTCTGTGTGTGTGTGTGTTCTGTGTGTGTGTGTGTGTCTATTGATCTACTAATAAATAAGACCCATCCAATTCTAATAGCTGGACAGGGAAGTCACATAACATCCTCTGTTGCTTCACTAAAAGCTTCTGATAAACCCCAGGTGGTGAAGGTAGTCAACATCACATAACATCCTCTGTTGCTTCACTAAAAGCTTCTGATAAACACCAGGTGGTGAAGGTAGTCAACATCACATAACATCCTCTGTTGCTTCACTAAAAGCTTCTGATAAACCCCAGGTGGTGAAGGTAGTCAACATCACATAACATCCTCTGTTGCTTCACTAAAAGCTTCTGATAAACCCCAGGTGGTGAAGGTAGTCAACATCACATAACATCCTCTGTTGCTTCACTAAAAGCTTCTGATAAACCCCAGGTGGTGAAGGTAGTCAACATCACATAACATCCTCTGTTGCTTCACTAAAAGCTTCTGATAAACCCCAGGTGGTGAAGGTAGTCAACATCACATAACATCCTCTGTTGCTTCACTAAAAGCTTCTGATAAACCCCAGGTGGTGAAGGTAGTCAACATCACATAACATCCTCTGTTGCTTCACTAAAAGCTTCTGACAAACCCCAGGTGGTGAAGGCAGTCATTATCACATGACCTCCTCCACACTGATCCTCATCACAGGGGCCCCACCAGGGTGTGTCCTCCGTCCCCTCCTGTTTTCCCTGTATACCCACAACTGCGTGGCCTCACACAGTTCCAACTCCATCGTCGAGTTCGCTGACGACACAACAGTAGTAGGCCTGATTACCAACAAGTGATTGTGGACTTCAGGAGGAAATAGGCTGGGCACGGCCCCATCCTCATCAACAGGGCCGCCATGGAGACTGTCAAAAAATTAAAGATTCTCGGAGTACACATCTCAGAGGAGCTGAAATGTTCAAACCACACAGAGACTGTGGTGAAGAAGGCACGACAGTGACTCTTCAACCTGAGGAGGCAGAAGAAATTTGGCCTGTCCATAAGGGCCCTCAGAGTGTTCTACAGGAGTAGCATCGAGAGCCTCAAGAGATATGTGTGTGTTCCATCATTCTGATCTGTGAAATGTGTCTGTAAATTGGGCCTTAAGGCATTGAGTACTGCACTGTAAAAACATTGGTCTTTGGATCAACCTAAAAAAATTGCATCAACTGGTTACAAGTAAAACAGTTCGATTATTTCAATGGGAAAAAAATATAATTTGCTGAAACCAAATAATTCAATGTCAACTATTATATTTGATTATAGAAAACCTATATTTCAAGTTGCAACCTATTTCTTTCAACACTCAACTTACTTTATCAATGCCCCGATAAATTAAGGCTGTTCTGAGGGCAAAATGAGAAGGTGTTCTTAATACATTCTACATTCCACAGTCGACAGTCTACAGTCTACAGTCGACAGTCGACAGTCGACATTCGACAGCATAGCGATGGTAATATCCTAAGGTTGTGGAGTCTACAGTCTACAGCACGTGCCAAAGTCATTCCATGGAGGGCCGAGTGTCTGCGGGTTTTCGCCCCTCCTTGGTACTTGATTGATGAATTAAGGTCAATAATTAGTAAGGAACTCCCCACACCTGGTTGTCTAGGTCTTAACTGAAAGGAAAAACCAAAAACCTGCCGACACTAGGCCCTCCATGGAATGAGTTTGACATCCCTGGTCTACAGTATAGTGATGGTAATACCAGAAGTTAATAGTAGGTCTACTTACTCTGCAGTTACCCAGCTCCTCTGCAGACAGAATTATGGTTCCACATTTCTTCCCAGCTATCCCTCTGTAGAAAACAGAGAACGAAGAGAGAGGACAATACATGGTTAAGTTTAGCCAGGGGGAGGTGTAGCCTCTGTACAATAGAGATGAGGACAATACATGGTTAAGTTTAGCCAGGGGGAGGTGTAGCATCTGTACAACAGAGATGAGGACAATACATGGTTAAGTTTAGCCAGGGGGAGGTGTAGCATCTGTACAACAGAGATGAGGACAATACATGGTTAAGTTTAGCCAGGGGGAGGTGTAGCATCTGTACAACAGAGATGAGGACAATACATGGTTAAGTTTAGCCAGGGGGAGGTGTAGCATCTGTACAACAGAGATGAGGACAATACATGGTTAAGTTTAGCCAGGGGGAGGTGTAGCATCTGTTCAACAGAGATGCCGAGTTCCAGTCCTCCAGGACCAGAGTGTCAGGATGTGTGGGCACTCAGTTGATCAGGAAATGTCACCGGTTGGCTAGAGAGGGAACACACCTGGTTTTCCAGATCAGCATGAGACACATTGTTCAGCATGAGACACAGAAACGACACGCAACTCTCTGTCACTGTCCATAGGGCTGAACCCATCCAGAGCACAGTGTTGGAAGTTGCTGTCCATGGTGCTGAACCCAACCAGAGGACAGTGTTGGAAGTTGCTGTCCATGGTGCTCTACCCAACTAGAGCACAGTGTTGGAAGTTGCTATCCATGAGGCTGAACCCAACTAGAGCACAGTGTTGGAAGTTGCTATCCATGAGGCTGAACCCAACTAGAGCACAGTGTTGGAAGTTGCTATCCATGAGGCTGAACCCAACCAGAGCACTGTGTTGGAAGTTGCTGTTTATGGTGCTGAACCCAACCAGAGGACAGGGTTGGCAGTTGCTGTCCAACCAGAGCACAGGGTTGGCAGTTGCTGTTTATGGTGCTGAACCCAACCAGAGGACAGTGTTGGAAGTTGCTGTCCATGGTTTCCCCCTCGGGGATAAATATCTATCTATCTATCTATCTATCTATCTATCTATCTATCTATCTATCTATCTATCTATCTATCTATCTATCTATCTATCTATCTATCTATCTATCTATCTATCTATCGATCTATCTATCTATCTATCTATCTATCTATCTATCTATCTATCTATCTATCTATCTATCTATCTATCTATCTATCTATCTATCTATCTATCTATCTATCTATCTATCTATCTATCTATCTATCTATCTATCTATCTATCGATCTATCTATCTATCTATCTATCTATCTATCTATCTATCTATCTATCTATCTATCTATCTATCTATCTATCTATCTATCTATCTATCCGACTGCTTCTCAATAACCCATCAGGCTGTATCCCTCTGCCCTTTATAATAACCCAGCCATAGTAGTTACAGCTGCCATTAAATGCTTGAGAGGGAAGTGTGTGTGTGTGTGTGTGTGTGTGTGTGTGTGTGTGTGTGTGTGTGTGTGTGTGTGTGTGTGTGTGTGTGTGTGTGTGTGTGTGTGTGTGTGTGTGTGTGTGTGTGGTGTTGTCTACTCTCTGTTTGACCAGGGGGTTTAATGACACTGGAGTGGACGTTTGCTAATTGGCTCACTCATCAATGGACAGATCTCTGTGTGTAACATCCTTTGTTTTTCTCTCTTTCCCTCAACTCTGTAGCTCTTTCTCCCATCACATCCCACCTCTCTCCCACCCTCCCTCCCTCCCTCCCTCCCTGCCTCCCTCCCTCCCTCCCTCCCTCCTTCTGCCTGCCTCCCACTCTCCCCCTTCCCTCTGGACACTAAGGATTAGACTGACTGAGTGAAGCTGAAGTTCCAGGATGAGGCTGGAATGGTGCTGGTGGTCAGAGGTCAGAGGTCCACTGGGATCTCCTCACTGCTACACTGTCAGGCCACTCAATACGAGGAACAGTTAAGGAAATTGATTTATTTATTAATTTAGTGCAAATCCTACAGAGGTATTCAGCTAACCTAGATGTCTTCAATATCATAATCAATTGTTCAATCTTTACAGTTTTAGAATAAGGCTGGATTGAGGTTTGAGAGAAGAGGAATGTGGGAACATTCATTCCCTCTTTGATATTTTATTTAAAGTATATTTTCCCTTGGCCACCGGCCTAGTTTGTGAGAACAGTAAGCTATGTCATTATGGATCTTTCGTATAGTGATATCTGACAGATTCACAGATAGCTCTCTCACAAACACACCCTCCTCAAAACCCTCCTCTCCACCCTCCTCAGACCCCTCCTCTCCCCCCTCTTCAAACCCCTCCTCTCCTCCCTCCTCAGACCCCTCCTCTCCACCCTCCTCAGACCCCTCCTCTCCCCCCTCTTCAAACCTCTCCTCTCCCCTTCTCCTCAAAATCCTCCTCTCCCACTATCAGATGGTTGCATCACCTAAAGTGCCAAGAGTTCAGAGAAAACCTTCAAAGGCCACAGAAACCCCAATACTTTTTACTCTCTCTCTCTATCTATCTATCTCTGTGGTGGGGTCACAGACTGATCCCACCATGGTGTGCCAGAGAGCGCTACAGGAGGTCCTGAACTGTTGGGGTGTTAGGATGTTGGGGTGTTAGGATGTTAGGGTGTTAGGATGTTAGGGTGTTAGTGAATTATTGTAGTATTTGTTGATGTGTCAATTAATCCCATAAGAGATGGGTTGCCAATTGGCTATTTCACACGAAAATACAATTTCATTAATTAATTAATAAATTCATTCATTCATTCATTCATTCATTCAACAATAACAATAAGTAAGTAGGTTGGTCTGTCAGACACTGTCCCTCATATTATGGCAGGCAGCAATGTAGTACGCTGCAACCCAAAGCTCTCTGGCTCCTCCCCCAACAGGACTCTCTGGCTCCTCCCCCAACAGGACTCTCTGGCTCCTCCCCCAACAGGATGGGTAGGGCTCTAATTGTTTTATATTTTTGACATTTTGTCAGGAAATGCAGCTCCGCATTTAGCTTTGTGCTTTGTGCTTGTGTTTCCCAAAAAGTAATGTAATTTGTTTTGATCTAATTGATTGGATGTTCTGGTCCTGAGTGTGTTAGTAGAACAGGTTTGTGAACTCAGCCCCAGGACCAGCTGGATGAGGGGACTCTTTTCTTTACTCAGCTCAGGTATTGCAGGGCTTGGTAATGATATGAGAGGGGGTAACTGTATTTGAAATGTTTCCAAAACTTAATTGCTCTTTTGAGTTTTTATTATTAGTGGATATTTGCCTTATTCTGCCCTGCATGCATTGTATGTAGTTTTCCTCTGGACATGTAGGAGAATCTTACAGAACTCTGCATGCAGGGTTTCAATGGGTTTCAATGAGTTTTAGCCACATTTTAATTTCAATTTGAATTAGCTTTTTAATGGCGTAGAATGCCCTTCGTGCTTTCTCTCTCAGTTCATTCACTGCATCATTAAGGTGTCCAGTTGAACTTGTTTTTAAACCTAAGTAATTGTAGTGTGTGCAGTACTCTATATATTTCTCTCTGTCTCTGTCTGATCAGAAATAGGTGGTCTGTATGAGCCCATTGAGGGACAGTACAACGGAGTGACACAGTGACAAAGTGTCTGAACAGGCTGGGACCTGAGGGTCTGACCTGGGTGATTGACAGTGTCCTGAGGGTCTGGGTGCAGAACAGGCTATTGAGGCTCTGAGGGACAGTACATTGTATGGTTACTGAGCCGCTGAGGGAGAGTACATTGTATGGTTACTGAGCCGCTGAGGGAGAGTACATTGTATGGTTACTGAGCCGCTGAGGGAGAGTACATTGTATGGTTACTGAGCCGCTGAGGGAGAGTACATTGTATGGTTACTGAGCCGCTGAGGGAGAGTACATTGTATGGTTATGGAGCCGCTGAGGGACATGGCTGGTTGTGATACAGCCCGGGATCGAACCAGGGTCTGCAGTGACGCCTCTGAGATGCGGTGCCGCTGTGCCACTCTGGAGATATTTGTGAGTGAGCGTGTGTGAGTGTGTGTGTCTGTCTCTGTGTGTTTCTCCCAAGGACGTTGCGGGCAGAAGGCTTTTGTTCCATCATGTTGACAACCTGCGGCGGCATCAAACCAACCAAGTAAAACCTTCAATCGACCCAAAAGGCCGAGAGTAATAAAAATAGCTCTTTAAACACTACAAGATGAGATGTGGAAGGAAGTGGCTGTCCGCACTGAAGCAAAGTGAGGACCCCTGAAGAGGAGCACATGCCATGGTTATGACGCAGAGGAGAACCTTCAGTCACAGACTGATCCCACCGCGGTGTGCCAGAGAGCGCTACAGGAGGTCCTTCCTGTAAGGACTGTATTTTAAGGGAATTACTTTTATTACCCTAAATTATATCATACACACACTTAGCTATTTAAGTATCTCTTCCTGTCATTTACCTGTACAGTTAATGTAACCATGCAAATATTCACTTACCTATAAATTTAACTGTATATTTACCTGTACAGTTAATTTAACAATGCCAAATATTCACTTACCTGTTCATTTAACCAGTCTGTAAAAGTAAAGCATTATATCATACGCACTTTTAGCTATTTAAGGATTTCTCTGCCATCGACCTGTATAGTATAGTTAACCATGCAAATACTCCTTATTTATCTATGTCAACTTGCAATATATACAGTGGGGAGAACAAGTATTTGATACACTGCCGATTTTGCAGGTTTTCCCACTTACAAAGCATGTAGACGTCTGTAATTTTTATCATAGGTACTCTTCAACTGTGAGTGACGGAATCTAAAACAAAAATCCAGAAAATCACATTGTATGATTTTTAAGTAATTAATTAGCATTTCTCCCCACTGTATATATACAATTTAAAAATATATATATTTTCACCTAACACTCTGTAACAATGTATAGTGTACATATTCAGCCATCCACCCATACTATGCTATGTCTTTTTATAGCTTTTTTGCACTCCAGACTTCTTGGATTTTTATACGTTTTCATACTCCCGCTCTATGTATCATGTATCGTGTATCTGTCTTTTGTGTATTTTCGTTCTGGCATTTTGCACCTGCCCTGTGTTTTTTCATAGCTGCTTGACAAAGAAATGTCCTGTTTTTGAGTGTACATACAGGACTGTATCGTCTGCATACATCTGCATGTTAACTTGTGGGCAAGCAAGTGGGAGATCATTTACAGTTGAAGTCTGAAGTTTACATACACTTCATTAAAACTAATTTTTCAACCACTCCACAGATTTCATGTTAACAAACTATAGTTTTGACAAGTCGGTTAGGACATCTACTTTGTGCATGACACAAGTAATTCTTCCAACAATTGTTCACAGAAAGATTATTTAACTTATAATTCACTATATCACAAATCCAGTGGGTCAAAAGTTTACTTACACTAAGTTGACTGTGCCTTTAAACAGCTTGGAAAATTCCAGAAAATTATGCCATGGCTTTAGAAGCTTCTGATAGGCTAATTGACATCATTTGAGTCAATTGGAGGTGTACCTGTGGATGTATTTCAAGGCTGACCTTCAAACTCAGTGCCTCTTTGCTCGACATCATGGGAAAATCAAAAGAAATCAGCCAAGACCTCAGAAAACAAATTGTAGACCTCCACAAGTCTGGTTCATCCTTGGGAGCAATTTCCAAACGCCTGAAGGTACCACGTTCATCTGTATAAACAATAGTACGCAAGTATAAACACCATGGGACCACGCAGCCGTCATACTGCTCAGGAAGGAGACACGTTCGGTCTCCTAGAGATGAACGTACTTTGGTGCGAAAAGTGCAAATCAATCCCAGAACAACAGCAAAAGACCTTGTGAAGATGCTGGAGGAAACAGGTACAAAAGTATCTATATCCACAGTAAAATGAGTCCTATATCGACATAACCTGAAAGGCCGCTCAGCAAGGAAGAAGCCACTGCTCCAATACCGCCATAAAAAAGCCAGACTACGGTTTGCAACTGCACATGGGGACAAAGATCGTACTTTTTGGAGAAATGTCCTCTGGTCTGATGAAACAAAAGTATAACTGTTTGGCCATAATGACCATCGTTATGTTTGGAGGTAAAAGGGGGAGGCTTGCAAGCCGAAGAACACCATCCAAACCGTGAAGCACGGGGGGGGTGGCAGCATCATGTTGTCGGGGTGTTTTGCTGCAGGAGGGACTGGTGCACTTCACAAAATAGATGGCATCATGAAGAAGGAAAATTATGTGGGAATATTGAAGCAACATCTCAAGCGTGTGCGAGCAAGGCCCACAAACCTGACTCAGTTACACTAGTTCTGTCAGGAGGAATGGGCCAAAATTCACCCAACATATTGTTGGAAGCTTGCGGAAGGCTACCCGAAACGTTTGACCAAAATACTAATTGAGTGTATGTTAACTTCTGACCCACTGGGAATGTGATGAAAGAAATAAAAGCTGAAATAAATAATTCTCTCTACTATTATTCTGCCATTTCACATTCTTAAAATAAAGTGGTGATCCTAACTTACCTAAGACAGGGAATTTGTACTAGGATTAAATGTCAGGAATTGTGAGTTTAAATGTATTTGGCTAAGGTGTATGTAAACTTCCGACTTCAACTGTATAAAGATGGTAAACAGAAGGGGGCCTAACATTGACCCTTGTGGGACCCCAATGTTATAGTAAAGCGAGTCCGACTGAATGTCCCCCAGACGAACCCTTTGACTTCTGTTTGTCAGATAATGGCTTCAGTGAACACATAACGGGAGGATAATGTGGATAGGAGGACCTCATGATTCACAGTATCAACAGCCTTTTTAAGATCCAAAAAGACTGCGCCGACTTCACCAACCATGTCCAATTTAGATTTAATACTGTCCAGAAAATAGCAATTTCGGTAGAATGGTTAGTTCTGAATCCAAATTGCATTTCATATATGGAGTTGGCCTGATTAAGGTGATCAGTTAGATGATCAGCCACGCATATTTCAGCTACTTTTGATAGCACTGGAATAATGCTTATAGGTTGGTAATTTTCCACCAGAGTTTGGTCACCAGATTCGAAAACAGGTATCACTGTAGCAGACTTCCAAGCATTGGGGGGAAATCCCATATTTGATGGACAGATTAGTTAGATGTACAATAGGGGCAATCAGAGAATATTTGTGTCTCTTCAGGAATGTAGTGTCTAGACCAAATACATATTTTGTTCAACTTTTGACTCATCAGACCAAAGGACAGATTTCCACCGGTCTAATGTCCATTGCTTGTGTTTCTTGGCCCAAGAAAGTCTCTTCTTATTGGTGTCCTTTAGTAGTGGTTTCTTTGCAGCAATTCGACCATGAAGGCCTGATTCACACAGTCTCCTCTGAACAGTTGATGTTGAGATGTGTCTGTAGCTCTGTGAAGCATTTATTTGGGCTGCAATTTCTGAGGCTGGTAACTCAAACTAACTTATCCTCTGCATCAGAGGTAACTCTGAGACTTCCTTTCCTGTGGCGGTCCTCATGAGAGCCAGTTTCATCATAGCGCTTGATGTTTTTTGCGACTTCATTTGAAGAAACGTTCAAAGTTCTTGAAAATCCTGTCTCAAAGTAATGATGGATTGTCGTTTCTCTTTTTTTATTTGAGCTGTTCTTGCCATAATATGGACTTGAGAGAGAGAGAGAGAGAGAGAGAGAGAGAGACAGAGACAGAGACAGAGACAGAGACAGAGACAGAGACAGAGACAGAGACAGAGACAGAGACAGAGAGAGAGGAAAGGAAAGGAATGAGAGAGAGAGAGAGAGAGAGAGAGAGAGAGAGAGAGAGAGAGAGAGAGAGAGAGAGAGAGAGAGAGAGAGAGAGAGAGAGAGAGAGAGAGAGAGAGAGAGAGAAAAGGAATGGAACAAGAGAAGGAAAGAGAGAGAGAGAGAGAGAGAGAAGAAATGCTTTTAAAGGAAACACACACACACACACACACACACACACACACACACACACACACACACACACACACACAACTGCCGCTGCTCTCAGTGGTGATAAGCTTTAATTGCAGCACTCTTTAGAGGGACAAAGAAAAACAAACAGGAAGCACCGCTGTGAATATGAATAACTGCACATATTCCTCTGACTAGAAAGAGAAAGGTAGAGTCATGTAAGTATTTGGTAATAACATACATGTTCAACCAAGGTACTAAAAAAAGCATGTTACATTTCCATTCTCTGGTTAGCAGTCTAATTCTCCCACGGGCATTGAGCCAGCCTACTAAGTCCCCCCGCTTGCTATGGCTGAGGACCCTTGAAGCTTTCTTCATCACAGAGAAGGAAGTTAGGCAGGCAGGAACAGTCATGTGAAGAAAGTTAGATAGATAGATAGATAGATAGATAGATAGATAGATAGATAGATAGATAGATAGATAGATAGATAGATAGATAGATAGATAGATAGATAGATAGATAGATAGATAGATAGATAGATAGATAGATAGATAGATAGATAGATAGATAGATAGATAGATAGATAGATAGATAGATAGATAGATAGATAGATAGATAGATAGATAGATAGATAGATGGATGGATGGATGGATGGATGGATGGATGGATGGATGGATGCATGGAGGGATGGATGGAGGGACGGACGGACAGACAGACAGACAGATTACTGTAGTGTAGTTTACTGCCCACGTTGAAGGACCTGAGCCTCCTCAGAAAGTAGAGTCGGCTCTGGCCCTTTTTGTACAGAGCCCCGGTGTTACCAGCCCATTCCAGCCTGTTGTCCATATGGACTCCCAGGAACTTGTATGACCCAACAATTTCCACATCCATCCCCTGTATAGGGACTGCAGTCAGTTGGGCCTTGGTTCTCCTGAAGTCCACCACCATCTCCTTTGTTTTGCTGATGTTGAGCTGAAGGTGGTTCTGCTCACACCACAACACAAAGTCATTGATTGTGCTCCTGTACTCCTCCTCCTGCCCACCCCTGATGCACCCTACAATTGCGGAGTCATCCGAGAACTTCTGTAGGTGGCATGTTTCAGAGTTATATACCCTGTATTGCTCACAGCGCTGTATTACACACAGCTCTGTAGTCGCATAAATTGTGGCCTACCGGTCAGGTAGTCCGTGACCCAAGAGACTAAGGGTGCTTCCACTTTCATCCTCTTCATCTTCTCACCCAGTAACAGGGCTGAATGGTGTTGAAGGCACTGGAGAAGTAAAACAAAAAAACTCACAGTGCAACCTGCGTTGTCCAGGTGAGAGTAGGCCCTCTGCAAAAGGTAGATGATTGCATCACACACCCCAATGTTGCGCTGATATGCGAACTGCAGGGGGTCCAGTGATGTACACACCAGGGGTCTGAGGTGAGCGAGGATGAACCTTTCCAGGGTCTTCAGTCCATTTAAAAAAATATGTTCTAGGTGTGGAATATGGCTTTGTGCTGTGCTGTGCAGAATTTCACCCTGCAGGGCTGGAGGTAGTGCAGTCCAGACACACACAGCAAGGGGAAAGTCTCTAGAAGGAAGAGCAGCACCATAGCTAACACACAGGAGAGGGTTTAGACAGATCAATACCAAAACAAAGAGGCAGCGCCATTGACTTCCATAAAACAACTGGGGGGAAGAATTGAATGCTGCCCTATTGATCAACTAAGGGAGGGAGAGAGGGTTTTTTAAATAGAAAATACATCTACTCATTTCAATTAAAGCTGTCCACAGAGGGGTAGGAGAGAGGAGGCTGGTGGAGGAAGAAGGCAGGAGGGTTATATACAGGATAAGAGGAGTTGAATCTGGGTTAAATATAAGACTATACCTTTTGAATTTTGGAGTCTCGGGGAAGATAGAGAAGAGAGAGAAAGAAACAGAGAGAACGAGAGTGAGAGCAGATCCATCCATTTCAATCAATGATGTCAGGGATTAGGGGTGGCAGGTAGCCTAGCGGTTAGAGCGTTGGCCCAGTAACTGAAAGGTTGCCGGTTCGAATATCTGAGGTGAAACAACCTGTTATTGTGTCCATGAGCAAGGCATTTAACCCTAATTTGCTCCAGGGGCTGACCCTGTAGGTAGGCTGTCATTGTAAATAAGAATTTGTTCTTAACTGACTTGCCTAGTTAAATAAAATTAAATGTCCATAGTCACTTTTTTATATATTAGAATGAGAGCGAGAGCAGATCCATCCATTTCAATCAATGATGTCAGGGATTAGGTCCATAGTCACTTTTTTATATATTTTTAATTTAACCTTTATTTAACCAGGCAAGTCAGTTAAGAACACATTTTTATTTACAATGATGGCCTAACCCAGCCAAACCCGGACGACGCTGGGCCAATTGTGTGCGGTATATTTACAAATACTTAGATTGCACATTTCTCCTCATTAACAAAGCTAATGTAGTCTCTGCCTCTGCCTCTGCCTCTGCCTCACTCTCTGTCTCACTCTCTGTCTCACTCTCTGTCTCCGTCAATGTCTCTTTCAATGTCTCTGTCAATTCCAAAGTCTCTGTCAATTCCAATGTCTCTGTCAATTCCAAAGCCTCTGTCAATTCCAATGTCTCTGTCAATTCCAATATCTCTGTCAATTCCAATATCTCTGTCAATTCCAATGTCTCTGTCAATTCCAATATCTCTGTCAATTCCAATGTCTCTGTCAATTCCAATGTCTCTGTCAATTCCAATGTCTCTGTCAATTCCAAAGCCTCTGTCAATTCCAATGTCTCTGTCAATTCCAATATCTCTGTCAATTCCAATATCTCTGTCAATTCCAATGTCTCTGTCAATTCCAATATCTCTGTCAATTCCAAAGCCTCTGTCAATTCCAATGTCTCTGTCAATTCCAATATCTCTGTCAATTCCAAAGCCTCTGTCAATTCCAATGTCTCTGTCAATTCCAATATCTCTGTCAATTCCAAAGCCTCTGTCAATTCCAATGTCTCTGTCAATTCCAAAGCCTCTGTCAATTCCAAAGTCTGTGTCTGTCAACGTCTCTGTTAAATGTAACACATTCAGACCAGAGAGAGAGACCTGCTGACCTTCATGGGTGAAACAGTAGAAAAGCTAGTTCTTGCTGAGCTTTAGATCCACAGTTCACCATCAGTATTCTGCCAGACTTTCTAAAATAGGTTACTTCTTTGTTCTCAATAGCACCCTTTCCAGTCCTCCACTGTTTTACGGCATATACTGTACTATGTGATGGCCTCATTCCAGTAAAGTGGTTATTCTCTGTAGACTTTACTGTACTCCAAACTCCATAACTTGTTCCCAGTGGAACAGCAGGGGGGCAGTAGATAGGACCAATTAGTCCAGCATGAGGAGAGAGAAGTCTCTTTTCCACTGGGCACAGACGTGAGTTCAACATATTTTTTATTTTATTTACATTTGTTTGAGTTGTCAACTAGAGAGAATTCAATGTGAAATCAACAAAACATTTCACCATGTCAATGGATTTAGGTTAAAAGTTGGGTGAAAAAGAATACTAAATTCCCTTACATTGTATTTGCAAATTCAATCAGTTTCCAACATTGATTCAACGTCATCACATTACATTTTTTTTGATGAAATGACATGAAAACAACGTTGATTCAACCAGTTTTGCCCAGTGGGCTGGCTGCAGGCTTCTTCACCACAACTCTCCTAAACCACTCTGCAGCTGCACTCGCACCACACACACACATACTCACACCACACACTCACACCACACACACACATACTATACTCACACACAAGCACACACACACACTCACACACACACACACTCAAACACACTCGCCACCAGACAAAGACATTTGCCATAATTAGCTGAGTAGGAATTAATTGGAGAGACTTTTAAGAAGTTTAACTTTTAAGCAGTTCTCAGAAGAACTCCAAAGCAAACAAAACACCGCCTTATCCTGGCTTTCTCCTCCTAATGTGCAGAGAACCTCTCCTCTCCTCTCCTCTCCTCTCCTCTCCTCTCCTCTCCTCTCCTCTCCTCTCCTCTCCTCTCCTCTCCTCTCCTCTCCTCTCCTCTCCTCTCTACTCCCCCCCATCTCCCTCCTCTCTGTCTCTCCTCTCCTCTCCTCTCCTCTCCTCTCCTCTCCTCTCCTCTCCTCTCCTCTCTACTCCCCCCCTCATCTCCCTCCTCTCCCCTCCTCTCTGTCTCTGTCTCTCCTCTCCTCCTCTCCGTCTCTCCTCTCCCCTCCCCCTCCTCTAACATCACACACAGAGACAGAGAGCAGACAGAAATAGTCAGAGAAGTTCAGTCCTAACTCTGAAAGCGAAAGATTGTCTATTAACCCCAGACCTCTACTGATTGGTTTGCAGGTTTCATTGACTCAACGTCTGGTATTTCTCGGGTGTGATGATTGGTGTTGAGCTAGAGTAAAGGAATCAGATGGTCAGGAAGGCTAAAGCAGTAGACAGACATGAGTCAGAGTGAATACACTGAGAAACCCACATACATTCAGAACACACACACACACACACACACACACACACACACACACACACACACACACACACACACACACACACACACACACACACACACACACACACACACACACACACACACACACACACACACACACACACACACACACACACACACACACACACACACACACACACACACACACACATATCAAACAGACACACACATCCAATCCTTTATGTTGACCATGACTCACAATGACATCACATCCCTGGGGGTTTTACATAATAAACAGTGTTCTGCTCCAGTCTAGGTGTAGATAGTTGATTGACAGGTTAATGTATTGACGAATGATTGATGATTGATAATCAGTCCATCAGGACTTGACATGACACCTGTCAATCAATTAGGCATATTATCATTAATTGCAGTCTCTTGAGGCCAGGATTGAAATGCACTGTATACAAAACTGTGTACTGCACAAGCTATACGTTTTCTTGTGCCTGTCATGAATTTCTAACAAGCAATTTGTGTCTATTTCACAATAATCTGTGATCATGGGTTGCTTAAAGAGTCTTAACATTTTGCTGCCTTAACATTCAATCAAAAAATGTATTAAATTTGATTTTGTCCTACCAATGTACACAACCTAACCCACATTTTCAAAGTGAAAGAAAAAGAGAGAGAGAGAGAGAAAGTAGAGAGAGAGAGAGAGAGAGAGAGAGAAAGAAAGTAGAGAGAGAGAGAGAGAGAGAGAGAGAGAGAGAGAGAAAGTAGAGAGAGAGAGAGAGAGAGAAAGTAGAGAGAGAGAGAGAAAGTAGAGAGAGAGAGAGAGAGAGAGAGAAAGTAGAGAGAGAGAGAGAGAGAGAGAGAAAGTAGAGAGAGAGAGAGAGAGAGAAAGTAGAGAGAGAGAGAGAGAGAGAGAGAGAGAGAGAGAGAGAGAGAGAGAGAGAGAGAGAGAAATGAAGAATAATAAGAAGACAAAGATAAAAAGACAGGGTATTATTTTTAAGGAAACACACACACACACACACACACACACACACACACACACACACACACACAGACACACACACACACAGACACACACTCTGCTCTCAGTGGTGATAAGCTTTAATTGCAGTACTCTTTAGAGGGACAAAGAAAAACAAACAGGAAGCACCGCTGTGAATATGAATAACTGCACATATTCCTCTGACTAGAAAGAGAAAGGTAGAGTCATGTAAGTATTTGGTAATAACATACATGTTCAACCAAGGTACTAAAAAAAGCATGTTACATTTCCATTCTCTGGTTAGCAGTCTAATTCTCCCACGGGCATTGAGCCAGCCTACTAAATCCTCCAGCGAATTAATCTCACAGGGGTGATCCACCTCCTGATTTACAGGCTGCTGATTCCACCTCCTGATTTACAGGCTGCTGATTCCACCTCCTGATTTACAGGCTGCTGATTCCACCTCCTGATTTACAGGCTGCTGATTCCACCTCCTGATTTACAGGCTGCTGATTCCACCTCCTGATTTACAGGCTGCTGATTCCACCTCTTGATTTACAGGCTGCTGATTCCACCTCCTGATTTACAGGCTGCTGATTCCACCTCTTGATTTACAGGCTGCTGATTCCACCTCCCGATTTACAGGCTGCTGATTCCACCTCCCGATTTACAGGATGCTGATTCCACCTCCCGATTTACAGGATGCTGATTCCACCTCCCGATTTACAGGCTGCTGATTCCACCTCCCGATTTACAGGCTGCTGATTCCACCTCTTGATTTACAGGCTGCTGATTCCACCTCCTGATTTACAGGCTGCTGATTCCACCTCTTGATTTACAGGCTGCTGATTCCACCTCCTGATTTACAGGCTGCTGATTCCACCTCTTGATTTACAGGCTGCTGATTCCACCTCCTGATTTACAGGCTGCTGATTCCACCTCTTGATTTACAGGCTGCTGATTCCACCTCCTGATTTACAGGCTGCTGATTACACCTCCCGATTTACAGGATGCTGATTCCACCTCCCGATTTACAGGCTGCTGATTACACCTCTCATTTACAGGCTGCTGATTCCACAAACCCCCAGCCTTGACTAGTGTGAATGGAGACAATATGGAGAGAGCATCCTTTAGGCAGTGACAAAATGGCTGCCTCTGTCTCTTATTCTGTCTATCACTTCCTCTCTCCTTATTCCTCTCTCTCTCTCTCTCTCTCAAATTAAACCGGCAGGTCCCAGCGAGCTTCCTAAATAAGATAATTAGCTCTGATTGATGTTACCATTATTATTCACACTGCTCATAAAATACAACAGTTCCTAAAATTCCTTTGTAAAGGCTTTTTACCTTTCTAAACCCAGGCAGTACAAGCTGTCGCTGCATATATTTTTCCAATGTAGTTCCTTTAAAGGGCAAAAGAGGCAAAAATAATAACATTTTTTTAAAACTATAATAGATTATAGAACTATAATAGAATCAGTATAGAACCATAATAGTAGTACATCTAAAGCTTCACACTGCACAGTACCTCACATCAGATGTGTTTTAATGGATATATTGTCTCTCTAGTTTACTAAACAACAGGGGAAGGTGAAGCCAAGGCAATTATTGCATTTTGTAGCCCCTGTTGGGGAGAGCACATAAACCCCCAGGCAACTGTGGTGTGTATGTGTGTGTGTGTGAGTGTGTGTGTGTGTGTGTTTGAGCGTGTGTGTATGCATGCATCTCTCAAAGGGCTGATGTAACAATGTACTTATTGCCAAAACAAGATTAAGTGATTAATTTACATAATTAAAATAATAATAATCAATATTGTCAACGGGACATTCTGTAACAATAATAATCAAGGGTCAAAATAACCATTGTCGTAACGTTGGCTTATCAAATCCATTACCGTTTAATTGATTACTTTATTGAATTAAGTCGGGCAACAATTAACCCATTAATAACCTGGGGAACCACAGAAGAATTGGTTTATATAGATTGGCTATCTTCCGAATCCACTCTTAAAGATCTGATGATCTTTTATATCAATAGCAGTCAATTATTAATCGTTACCGCTTATCAGTCTCATTCTGAATCTGCACGAACCATAGCGAACATTTTGAATCAGCATTACACAAATTGGCTTAATGATTTATTGACTAGTTAAAGGATCACACAGATTTACATATATATACACAATAGATCTAAATATGCACGAGCCCTAGAGAACATTTTGAATCAGCATTACACAAATTGGATTAATGATTTATTTACTGGCTAAAGGATCACACATAATTACATACAGCGGGTGAAATAAGTATTGAACACGTCACCATTTTTCTCAGTAAATATATTTCCAAAGGTGCTATTTTTCACCAGATGTTGGTAACAATCCAAGTAATCCATACATACAAAGAAACCAAAACAAATAAGTTCAGAAATTAAGTTATGTGTAATAATGTGAAATGACACAGGGAAGAAGTATTGAACACATGAAGAAAGGGAGGTGCAAAAAGGCATGGAAAGCCAAGACAACAGCTGAAAACTATCAGTAATTAAAAAGCAATCCAGCCCCCTGTCAGTGCAAATAAATATCAGCTGGTTCAGTCCCAACTGATGGCCTACAAAAAGGTCTCATTGCCAAGGTGTCACACAAGACACATCTCATGATGGGTAAAAGCAAAGAGCTGTCTCAAGACCTTCGCAACCTAATTGTTGCTAAACATAATGATGGCATTGGTTATAGGCACATTTCAAAGCTTCTGAATGTTCCAGTGAGCACTGTTGGGGCCATAATACGGAAGTGGAAAGACAATCATTTCACCATACATTTGCCTCGACCAGGTGCTCCTCGCAAGATTTCTGACAGAGGAGTGAAAAGAATAATCAGAAGAGTTGTCCAAGAGCCAAGGACCACTTGTGGAGAGCTTCAAAAATACCTGCAATTAGCAGGTACTGTTGTCTCAAAGAAAACAGTAAGTAATGCACTCCACCGCCATGGCCTGTATGCACGCTCACCACGCAAGACTCCATTGCTGAAAAAAAAGCATGTTGAAGCTCGTTTAAAGTTTGCTGCACAACATTTGGATGTCATAATACCCACCATGTTTGGAGGAGAAATGGCACTGCACATCACCCTAAAAACACCATACCAACAGTGAAGTTTGGAGGTGGGAACATCATGGTGTGGGGCTGCTTTTCAGCAAATGGTACTGGCAAACTTCACATAATTGAAGGAAGGATGAATGGGCAAATTTACCGAGACATTCTTGACAAAAGTTTGCTGCCATCTACCAGGATGATGAAGATGAAACGAGGGTGGACATTTCAGCAAGACAATGATCCCAAACACACAGCCAAGGAAACTCTCAATTGGTTTCAAAGAAAGAAAATAAAGCTGCTAGAATGGCCCAGCCAATCACCTGACTTAAATCCCATTGAAAATCTATGGAAAGAACTGAAGATCAAGATTCATAGAAGAGGCCCACGGAACCTTCAAGATTTGAAGAGTGTTTGTGTGGAAGAATGGGCCAAAATCACACCAGAGCAATGCATGCGACTAGTTTCTCCATACAGGAGGCGTCTTGAAGCTGTCATTACCAACAAAAGCTTTTGTACAAAGTATTAAATAAATATCAGTGTGTTCAATACTTTTTCCCTGTGTCATTTCACATTATTACACATCATTTAATTTCTGATATTATTTGTTTTGGTTTCTGTATGTATGGATTACTTGGGTTGTTACCAACATCTGGTGAAAATTTCATGTCAATAGCACCTTTGGAAATATATTTACTGAGAAAAATGGTGACGTGTTCAATACTTATTTCACCCGCTGTATATATACACAATAGATTATATATCGATTACTCAGTAACATCAGGAAAAGTCCCTAGTGGACTAACCCGATATGACGGCTGGTTACACAAAGGAAAGGGGAGGGAGGATGAAAGAGCGGGAGATTATAATAAAAAAAATAAAAAAAATCTCTATGGGACCTTGGGAGATCTGCTCACAACTGTGCAGACAACGGTCGGACTAACAAATGTTTATTATCCCAACAGGCGGCAGGCAAAAGACAGGTCAGGGGCAAGCAGAGTTCGGTAATCCAGAGTAGTGGGGTAAAGGTACAAGATGGCAGGCAGGCTCGGTGTCAGGGCAGGCAGAGTTCGGTAATCCAGAGTAGTGGGGAAAAGGTACAAGACGACAGGCAGGCCCAGGATCAGGGCAGGCAAGGAAAGGTCGAAACAGGGAAACCAAGAAGACAGGCACTTTAGAAATAGAGAGGTAAAGGGGGAAAACGCTGGTAGGCTTGAACAAAAACTAACTGGCAACAGCCGAACACAGAACACAGGTATACATACAAAGGGGATAATGAGAAAGATGGGCGACACCTGAGGGGGGTGGAGCCAAGCACATAGACAGGTGAAACAGTTCAGGGTGGGACAGTATTCCCCCCACCTACGGGCGCCACCTGGCGTCCTACCTGGGCGCATACCTAGCTGACCGGGGTTCCGGCGGTGGAACTCAGAGATGAGGGCTGGATCCAGGATGTCCCTAGCAGGGACCCAGCACCTCTCCTACGACCGTACCCCTCCCAGTCAACCATGTACTGGAATCCCCTGCCCCGAGGTCGAACATTCAGGAGACGCCTCACCATGTCGATGAGCCGGGGAAGAGGGGTAGGCCTGGAAACAGGAGACAAAGGGCTGTGAGACACATGAAAGGTGGGGTGAATATGAAGGGTCCGGGGCAACAGAAGGCGGAAAGCAGAGGGGCAAATAATACAGGAAATGGGGAAAGGGACGATAAATCGGGGGGACAGTTTACGGGATTCCACCCGGAGGGGCAGATCCTGTGTGGACAGCCATACCTTCTGCCCTACCCGATACCTGGGAGCCAGGGTCCGGTGGTGGTCCGCCTGTTGTCGATACCTGGAGGTGGTCTTGAGAAGGGCCGACTGGGCTCTCCTCCACGTACGACGACAGCGGCGGACAAACATCTGGGCCGATGCTACGCCGACCTCCTCCTCCTGCTCAGAGAAGAGTGGGGGCTGATAGCCCAGGGAGCGCTCGAAGGGTGAGAGACCCGTGGCGGAGCAGGAAAGGGTGTTCCGGCGTACTCGACCCATACCAGCTGCTGACTCCAGGTGGTAGGGTTGGAGGAGATTAGGCAGCAAAGAGTCATCTCAAGGTCCTGGTTGGCTCTTTCCGACAGACCGTTGGACTGGGGCTGGAGCCCAGAGGACAGGCTGGCCGACGACCCAATAAGCGTGCAGAACACCTTTCAGAACCAGGTACCAGGTACCATCCGGTACCATGGTACCACAAAGGCCAGGGCCCACCGGGAACCCGGATGGCAGGCAAGCTTGGGCCCCCTCCAGGGTTCGGCTGCGACCGCTGCACCTCCCGGACCTGTTTCCCTATGCCACAGCAGAGTGCCGTCACCAGGCACGAGGTGGGAAAGATGGTCTCGAGCTCCCAGGTGGCCCCAATGGGGCTATAGCAATGAGACAGGGCATCTGGCTTAATGTTCTTGGACCCCGGCCGGTATGAGAGGGAAAAGTTGAATCGGGTAAACAGCAGGACCCACCTCACTTGGCTGGAGTTGAGGCGCTTGGCAGTGCGGAGATACTCCAGGTTTAAGTGGTCCATCCAAACAATTAACGGATGTTCTGCCCCTTCCAGCCAGTGCTTCCATTCCTCCATTCCTCCAAAGCCATTTTCACAGCGAGGAGCTCCCGATTCCCCACGTCGTAGTTCCGTACCGTGGCGCTGAGGCGGTGGGAGAAGAAGGCACAGGGATGCAGCTTTAGGTCCTGGGCAGAACGTTGGGACAGGACATCCCCCACTCCGATATCCGAAGCATCGGCCAACACCACGAACTGACGGGAAGGGTCAGGATGAATCAATATACGGGCCATGGTGAAGCGGTACTTGAGGTCCTGAAACGCCCGGTCAGCGGCCGCGGACCACGTGAAAGGAACCTTGGTGGAGGTGAGTGCAGGCAGGGGGGAGGCCAGGGTTCTGTATCCACGGATAAAGCGGCGATAAAAATTGGCAAGCCCCAGGAAGCGTTGTAGCTAGACCCTGGACGCAGGCTGAGGCCAATCCCCCACTACTCTCACCTTCCCGGGATCCATCTGGACCCGTGGAGATGATGTAACCCAGAAAAGGAATGGTTGAGCGATGAAATTCACATTTTTCGGCCTTAATGAACAGTTGATTCTCCAGAAGGCGCTGGAGAATCTGGCGGACGTAGAGCACATTGGATTAATGAGGATGTCGTCAATGTACACAAAGACGAACCTGTTCAACATATCGCAGAGGACATAATTCACCAGGGCCTGGAACATAGCAGGGGCGTTGGTGAGGCCTAACGGCATGACAAGATACTCGTAGGGACCGCTGGCTGTGTTGAAGGTGGTTTTCCACTCGACCCCCTCTCGTATCCGCACCAGGTGATAGGCGTTCCGAAGGTCCAACTTGGAGAAGACGGTGGGCCCCGGGAGCGGCTCGAAAGCCGAGGAAATGAGTGGTAGCGTTAACGGTTCTTCACCGTAATGTCATTGAGGCCCCGATAGTCAATGCACGTCCCTCTTCCTCCGCGCCCAATGTACAGTCGTGGTCAAACGTTTTGAGAATGACACAAGTATTGGTCTCCACAAAGTTCTTAGATATTTATGTCAGTAGTTACTGTGGTACACTGAAGTATAATTACAAGTATTCCATAAGTGTCAAAGGCTTTCATTGACAATGACATTCAGTTTATGCAAAGTGTCAATATTTGCAGTGTTGACCCTTCTTTTTCAAGACCTCTGCAATCCGCCCTGGCATCCTGTCAATTAACTTTTGGGACACATCCTGACTGATGGCAGGCCATTCTTGCATAATCAATGCTTGGAGTTTGTCAGAAGTTGTGGGTTTTTGTTTGTCCACCGCCTCTTGAGGATCGACCACAAGTTCTCAATGGGATTAAGGTCTCGGGAGTAACCTGGTTATGGACCCAAAATGTCGATGTTTTGTTCCCCGAGCCACTTAGTTATCACTTTTGCCTTATGGCAAGGTGCTCCATCATGCTGGAAAAGGCATTGGTCGTCACCAAACTGTTCTTGGATGGTTGGGAGAAGTTGCTCTCAGAGGATGTGTTGGTACCAATCTTTATTCATGGCTGTGTTCTTAGGCAAAATTGTGAGTGAGCCCACTCCCTTGGCTGAGAAGCAAACCCACACATGAATGGTCTGAGGATGCTTTACTGTTGGCATGACACAGGACTGATGGTAGCGCTCACCTTGTCTTCTGCGGACAAGGTGTTTTCCGGATGGCCCAAACAATCGGAAAGGGGATTCATCAGAGAAAATGACTCTACCCCAGTCCTCAGCAGTCCAATCCCTGTACCTTTTGCAGAATATCAGTCTGTCCCTGATGTTTTTCCTGGAGAGAAGTGGCTTCTTTGCTGCCCTTCTTGACACCAGGCCATCCTCCAAAAGTCTTTGCCTCACTGTGCGTGCAGATGCACTCACACCTGCCTGCTGCTATTCCTGAGCAAGCTCTGCACTGGTGGTGCCCTGATCCCGCACCTGAATCAACTTTAGGAGACAGTCCTGGCACTTGCTGGATTTTCTTGGGCACCCTGACGCCTTCTTCACAACAATTGAACCTCTCTTCTTGAAGTTCTTGATGATCCGATAAATGGTTGATTTGCCTGTGAAGCCCTTTTTGTGCAAAGCAATGATGACGGCACGTGTTTCCTTGCAGGTAACCATAGTTGACAGAGGAAGAACAATGATTTCAAGCAGCACCCTCCTTTTAAAGTCTCCAGTCTGTTATTCTGACTCAATCAGCATGACAGAGTGATCTCCAGCCTTGTCCTCGTCAACACTCTCACCTGTGTTACCGAGACAATCACTGACATGATGGCAGCTGGTCCTTTTGTGGCAGGGCTGAAATACAGTGGAAATGTTTTTTTGGGATTAAGTTCATTTTCATGGCAAAGAGGGACTTTGCAATTAATTGCAATTCATCTGATCCCTCTTCATGACATTCTGGAGTATATGCAAATTGCCATTTTGGCACCCCAGATGGGACTGGGAAAAGAGACTGGTTGACCATCGGGGGCATCTGAACGAAATACGCAAACGATAAAACACCAATGGCCATGGTGTAAGAGGTAAGCAAAGTTCTTACTATAAGTCTGCGTGATTCGATCAGTTGCCACCGGGGGTCAGGTACTAAATTCAGGTCTCTCCAGAATACGGGCTACATCTAATTGTTTAAAGTAAAAGGCACAGAGTTTGTAGAAGAAAGAAATATAGTATGATTGAAGTGTGATGAATGTGTGTGAATCCCTGTCTGTACTAATACACGAAGTTACCCGAAGTGCGAGGAACGTATTGTAGGAGTGCATAGGCAGGTAGAGGCCCTGTGAGTACTTTATAGATACATATCGAAGTGCGTATAGGTATACTATGGGGTTACAATGAGCAGGGTAGTTAGTTGGGTTATTGGAATCTGTCGAAGTGCGTACAGCCCCATATTGAAACACCTATCGAAGAGCGTATAGTGTGTTGTGTTGAGTTATGGGAATCTATCGAAGAGCGTATAGTGTGTTGTGTGTGTGATGGGAATCTATCGATGAGCGTATAGCCCCATATGATTGTAAATCCTGCAAATACCGCCTTTAAGTACATCCTAGAGGGACTGAATGGACAGGCAACCTGTAGAAAACAAGCCTTGGCACATGCTAGGGTTCTGAAAGAACAGGTTTAATATATAAGTTGAATGATGGGAATCTATCGATGAGCGTATAGCCCCATATTAGTGTAAATCCTGTGAATACCGCCTTTAAGTACAACCTGAAGGGACTGGATGGACAGGGAACCTGTAGAAAACAGACTTGGCTTATGCTAGGGTTCTGAAAAAACAGGTTAAATATATAAGAAACCGGTATTATAAATGCGCATAACATATATTGTAAAATAAATAGTAGGAACCTACATTGTATGAATAATATTTAGAGGAACATATACTATGGATTTAATGGAAGAGGAGATGTGCGTCTTTCCGGGAAGTTGCCCGGTAGAAAGGTTGCATTCGATCACTGCGGCCCAGGGAAAAGATAAGGTATGTGGAAGTGAGACTGTGAAGGAGGTGCGTTTGATAAGTTAATCTTGAAACCCCGCTGTGTGCGCGTTTACCCAAGTTACTTATATTGTAAATCTAAGCTGTAGAATTGTAATCATGTATATTGTATGGTATGGAACAGGAAGTGTGAATCTAAGCGATGGGCTGCGTTTAGAGGCTTGTATCAAAGGAGTGGTATTTGAGCTGGTATTGTGCAAATTTAGAGGACGCACGTAATGAGGTATTTTAAGGTGTTACATGGGGAAGTTTAAAAGAGTACTCAGAGAAGGTATGACAGATTAAGGCCTATGGTTGTATGTTGGAATGGGAGGACGATAAACTGACGAGTTGTGTCGTGATTGTGTGTGGAACGGTAATAACCAATATGTGGCATCGTTTGTCTCTGATTGTTGATTGTTGTATGTCGTGTGATGGACTGTAAGTAAAAAGTTTGTCTTTGTGTGGGAATAACCGATTGTGTATAAACGTTGATTAATGGCTGTGTCGCGATAAACATTTTTAGATATGATAAAATGGTTATAGTAATTAATGAGTTCAGGTTGTCGTTGGCTGTATTGAGTGAAACCTTTTTAAACTAATTTAGGGCCATTTCCCAATGGAACGTTACTTAGGGAAGTTAGAATAATAACTTTGACGTTACCAATCACTTCCCTTGGTCCTGTGTTATTGAGCCTTTTACAGTAGCCTGGCTGGCTAGTGCACGTAAAATTGTTGAACCATCTGTCCAATCGGGCCGCATTCATTTTAAAGTAAATGATTACTCAGTTTGTATGTGAATGGTGAGTTGGAAAGCATTTAGTACCGCGGGTTTTTCTTTCCCCATAATATACATTTTACTCCTCATTAACCGAGGTGGTGTGTAATAGATGGTATTATATATTGACTGACATGATAAATTAATTGGCATTTTAAGTTACAATACATGTATGATGACCCTAGTAGATGATGGAGTTATAATTTTGGTGTATCTTAAATACATTCCAATGAAGGGCGTTTGCCTGGGCTGTGTGGTTTTAACGTTTGAGCTTGATAAGAAACAAATGTGGGGGTTTTGCTGTGACGGTAATATTAAAGCCTCTGGCTGTATTGGGACGATGGAGTAACAGATGTGTTGCTGACCAATTATAATTTAGAAGGGAATAGTTTTGAAGTAGTTTACTAAGTGAAGGTAGTGTATTATGAAGACACAGAATAGCAATATAGGGAACAGGCAGAGACAATAAGAAGGAACTAGACAATATAGAAACTAGAAAGGTGTCAGTAAAATAGGTTAAAATATGAGATTGTCTCAATTGATAGGACAGTATTGATAGAAAATGGGTTAGTTTTATTTTGTGTTTTAGTTGACAGTCTTACTTAATAGGACAATATTGATCAACTTTATTTGTGGTTTATTTCACTTTTGTCTAGACAGGATAATTACAGGTTCCAATTTACTATGATGGCCCTCACTGAGGCATGTAAACTAGGTAGTGGTGTACATGTTAACAGATATTCTGATTTAGCATATACGATTGGTGTTTGCCTACTATGAGTAGGGGTTTGGAAAAGCAGTGATTTTATGAATGCATATGGAAATATTAGGAAAATAATACGTTACAGATTGAGGCCCTGCTGGAAGCTATGTTGCTCCCAGCTAGGTTGGCATTTTGAGGGTTTGTGCCTGCAAGGCAATCAAGACAATATTAGCTTAGGTAATAAAGTTGCTGCTGAAAGGTTTCACACCCATGTTGTGTATCTGGTTTTTGCTATGGCCTCGCCTGTTGTTGAGTTGCAACAACAACAGGGGACTGACCATATGTCTCACTCCCTAAGGGAGACCAGAGGTTGCTCCCAGGGCCCTGATGGCCTTTGTAGACAACACCTTTCAGGTAAATTTGTGTTGCTAGAGTAGCTCATTCTGTAGGTTTGCCGACTAGGCTCATGGTTGGTGAGTCATTCATCAAGAGGGAGTAGGGTACATAAGGTTTTAGGTTTTTTACGAGATTGGTTTGGCCTAAACTTAGCAGAAGTTAAAAGAACATAGGAAACAACATAGTTATAGAATATGAGACTATTTGTTAATATGCGTTATGTGTATTTAATATAACATTGCCAAGTAGACATCTCTTAAACTAGGTAATTTTACTTAGTGGTGTATTTACACACATTGCATTAGACTTTATTGATATGATTGAGAGAAAGGAGATAAAGTGCTCTTGTCTAGTGATAAGTGACAGAGTCATACGAGGGTTATACCTGCTGTGATGCCAACATAGTAGCTAACAGTCTGGTAAGGGAAATATTCCCTGGATTCGGAATCCCAGAAACCTTGTCTGTAGACACACGGCACCCATGTTACAGGAGATGCCGTGACCCAAATTGTCCTGATGATGGGAATAGATCAGAAATGTGTCTCTATGATCCAAAAAATTATGGCTAAGGCCTAGATTAACAAGGTTGAACCTGAATAGAATGTATACATCTGGTGCTGAGGAGAATGTGAAACAGCCCCTATAGGGGTACTGGGTCTAGCCCTCATGAGATATTAACAGGCCGTCCCATGAATGTTCCATATTCTAGGCCGATGATTGACGAACAGACTGACCTGACTAGACTGGAAGATGATCTGTTAACATTATATGAGGAAACTAACTTTTATTGTTAGGTTTTTGTATTCTCATTTCTAGGAAAACCCAGGAGGTCTCAGCCAGAGAGGACAGAGACGAAATCCCTGTCCTGATCGGAGACTGAGTAAAACTGAGGGGCTTCAGGAGGAAGTAGGTCAGAATAGATGTGTTATATCTCAACGAGATAAAGAAGGTAATGAGGAGGTAGAGGAGAGAGTGGATGTGTTCAGAGAAGATAGTATAATTTCTTGTGGAGGAAAGGAGGAAAGCAGATTAATGTGTAGGAAGGTAGCTAAGGCCTAGAACAGATTTTAAAACAACCTAAACGGTTTATAACTGTCTTGTGGAGATGTTAAAAGGAACTCAGATGCAATTTGAACCCTGTGGTTGTCAGGACCTGGAGGGCCTGGTGAGCAAACTGCCAAGCATCCATGATGGGGCCAGAAATTGGATTGGAGCTGTTGAAGAGCAGACGATGGGGAAACTGCTGGCGGTGGGGGACCTGAAGGCACTGTTGGCCAGGGTGGTGGGAAAGGCCAAAATGGATGAGGTATTGGCAGCAGGTGGCATGGGGGACCTGACAGAGGAACGGGTGATGGATGGAGAACTGTTCGATCAATACAGAACTAGGGTGTGGAGGGCCCTAAGGAACGAATATCCAACAAGAATTAATCAGCAGGAGACTGAAAGGGCTCCAGAGACAGACCCACTGATAACAACAATGTTCAGGACAACTCTGGTGGAATTCATGTTGACAGCGGTCAAGAGCAGACTGGACAATGTGGTGGGACTGACATCAAAAACCCACGAGGAATTCTGTGACCATGTTGTCCATGCAGTGGAAGAATATCGAAAAGATGAACAAAGACTGGCAGACCAGGTCAGAGACATCCAGAGAAAGCTGACACAAATGCAGTTGGATGAACTAACAAAGAAGGACAAAAAGAAAACACAGGCTCCTCTAACCCTGTCACCTCTACCTGTGCCAGTCACTCATGGAGGCCCGCAACCGCCACCTCAACAGCAGGGTCCAAGGGCACCTGCTCCGCCAGTAGTGAATGTGTATACACAGCAATCCCCGGGAGGCTGGCAAAATAAAATCAACAGAAATGCACCTCGAACACAGGGGTATCAACCGCAGTATCAGGCACGGCAGAATAGAGGTCAAAAAGGACAACCAGGTGCCTGCTGGGGGTGCAGTCAGACAGGGCACACCAGAAGGAATTGTCCTACCAATCCTTGGATGCTTAGGCATCCACAACAGGACACTTGGCAAGGAAATGGTCCTACCCAGATGCATGGCAGCAATCTCAAACACAGGCTCCACAGGGACCAGTGACCCGCTGGGGAAGACCAAATTAAAGGGACTAGGGATGCCCAGAGAGTCCTAGAGGGGAGGGTCAGTTTACAGCAATAACCAAGCAAGCTGATGATGAACCTATGCTACAGGTTTGGGTGACTAATAGAGGCACACCCATGATGATAGATACTGGAGCAATGTATTTGTGTATAAATCCAAATTTTGCCTAACCTCTCCATGTCATGTAAATTTAAGAAGACAATAGGATTCTTGGGACAAATGCTGCTAATTTCTATAACAGCACCACTAAATTTAGAAGCAGGAAGGACAACCGCCTGCATACCGGAATTGTAATCAGAACATACTCCAGTAAATTTATTAGGAAAGGATGCACTATGTCAAATGGGTATTCAAATTAAGTATACATTAGAAGGGATAGAAATAGACAGGGAAGGAACAGGACAATAAATGGTGAAGATTACAGGCAGCAAATATATACAGGCAAAGGCAGACAATGTGTATTGGATAGGAGGTATAGGAGAACTAGTGCAGGAAGTGTTATATTAATGGGATAAGTTTATTATATTTGCATTATATAAAATTTAAAGATGAAGAAGAAGCAGCCCTGCAATAGATGACATACTGAGGATGCAAGAGAGAGCAGAGAGATATGAGCCCAATAGATCGGGTGAAAGGGGGGTGACGAGACACAAATGGATTGCGGAGAACACATGGAGGACTGGTAGTAGCTCTATTGTACTGTTGAAATTACTTGGTACAAATGCGCATGGTTTTGACCATTGCGCAAGGGGGGAGGTGATGAGGAATTTAAAAAAAAACAAGGTTTTTGGTCTCCATACATGCAAGAAACAGTGGATTTAAGACGAGCAGAGTGTGAAACGTGTCCAATATGTGCATTAAATAATATCAGGAAGGGGTTAGCAGCACCAATTGGACATATTCCAGTACAAGAAGGACCATTTAAACACCTGGTAATGGACTATGTAGATATGATCAAATCTGTGAGAGTACATTGATGAATCAGGTGGGTGTTTTTATCTCTGGCACTAATGACTTATAGCATGCAACCTAATCAAATAACACATCTAACTCTGCTTGAACTGCTTACAGTTTGACTCATGCCAGTGTCAGTTTTTAGAAGATCTTGTGATGGTCCACCTTTTAGAAAATATGGAGAGAGAATTGAATGAGTACATTAGACTATTAACTGCTCTGCATAAAGTTGTTTATCTACAGGAGAAATACAGGGTTCCAGAGCAGGAGGTGGACCCAATTCGAGCAGTCGAGCCAGGGGACAGAGTCTACATCAGGGACTTCCAGAGGAGGTGGAATGAATCGAGATGAGAGGGTCCTTACACGGTCACCCAGGCCACACCAACAGCTGTTCGAGTAGAGGGAAGTTCGACTTGGTGCCATCTCAACCACTGCACCAGAGTACCACGACGGGTACAGCGATCCAAAGATGAGGGAGCAGAAGATGCTGGAACCCCATCCGGGGAAGGAGATGACACAAGGACAGAAGACGAAGGGGAGAGGGATAATGCTCAGGCAGAATCATCACTCTCTGTTGGTACTCCAGCTATGGGGGACACTGGCAATGTGAATGTTGCTGCTGAGCTACGTGCTCTGGTTGATGCCTACAGTACAGGGCCAGACATTGATGAGCCCCAAAGCAACTACCTTACAAATGGGACAATTCGAAGCTAGAAGAAAGACAATGACTGGTACTACTAAAGGTGTTTCAGCGCTGATCATTAACAGGCATGAGAGGATCAAGTGGGTACCATGGACTCGTGAACAACGAATGACTGGCAGAGTTCCTAATAGTTATAAAAAGGAAGGGATAATGTGTTCTGCTGATTTGATTGACAATAATACATCAGTCTCTGCGTCTGCAGAGGTGTCAATAGAAGTGAGGGAATGGATGTGGAAAAAGTAAACAGCTATGAAACATTAGATGGACAATTGTGTACAGTAGAGTAAATCTTTCACAGAAAAAGTGGTAATTGTACCAGAACCAACCTATAGATGTGCTATATAGCAGAATACAAGATGTTACATAAAGAAATGTGAATATCCAATGTGAGAAGCAAAATGTAGGGAAAGTATGGGGAGTTCTATTAAGATTGAACATGAGAAGAAGCAGAAATGAGTGTAACATTTTCGAAATATCCACTAAAATTAACAAAGCCACCAATTGGAAGAGATGATGTTAGTAAATATGAGTATGAATGTTTTTACAGTTACACAGGCTTAAATTCAGGAGGGAATATCACAGTTAAATGCAATGTGACATATATTCTAGGATGGATCCTAGTTCAGGAAGGAGTGATTATTTACCAAAGGCATTGCAAGAGGCCTTATACAGATAAACATGGAATGAAATGCTCAAACAATGTATTCTACTGTGAACACCTGAGGATGACACTGTACTCACATGCCGTACGTGTTCCTCACTATATTTCTGTGTTTAACTTCATCCTTTTGTGTTTGTAGTTGAGAGGAGGAATGTACTCCCATATGTATCTATTAATGCACCCATTATGTTAGTATAAATTAACATTGTTTTTGTGGGACGTGGTTCGTCCCAAAGGGGGGACTATTGTGTAAATTCCAATTCTTTATAGTTATTGTATCATTTCAAATTCCTTATAGCTCCCTGAATATACTTATCTTGGAATGTTTTAAAGCAGAAACAAGATCTCTTTGTCCTCAGCAGATGAGAGTAGGGTGTAGGCAACCCCCTACTACTCAGCAGGTTGACCTTTGACCAGGGGAATGTTACCAGAGTCAGGAGACTCCCCCAGGGGTAAAGGCTTCCTGTGTACCTCCCATTTTCCTGACTTAGAACTAGACATGTATTTTGTGCCAATGGTATCTCCAAATAAGGAGAAAACAAGAAATAGCATCAGGAGTTTTGAGACCAGGTTGGAGGAAAAATAGAATGGGTGGAGCTGTGATAACTGTGTCTTATGAATAAACATTTCAAAACTTGTACATAAGCCAAAAACTTAGAGATGTACGGGAGTGGTTCTGCAGGGGGCAGTGGTTCGTGCGGGGAGTGGTTCCTGCAGGGCACTCGGCTTTGTTGTCTTTTTGCAATAAAGTCTATCTTGCTTCTACAAACTCCAGAAGTGCCTTCGTTTTTAAGAGGAAGAGTTTTTTCTACTACACCATCATCAACACTGAGGCAGCAAACTTTGCGGAGACCAATACTTGTGTCATTCTCAAAACTTTTGACCACGACTGTAGGTCTCCATAGCCTTGGTCTCGACAACGAGTACAGCCGTCCACGGGGTCAATACCGCAGTCATAGGGGCGATATCTCAAAGACATTGTGTATATTACAACTACTCTGAAAGCTGAGAAAGATGTCTGTTCCCTCCCTTCTCTCTCTATCTATTCAAAGTAGCTGTTTCTGCTCTCCCAGCAGAAAACTAAATACATTTTTCTCAAACCTGCGTCACTGTATAATATTGTCATTAAATTCTCTATTCTCTAGTTCTTCTCATAATTACAGTCATCTGTTCTTAAATGCTCAACATGGTTTAATTCAAACCCCATCACTTAAGACAAAACACCCATTCCAAGGTTGTCTTTTAGTTCAACCAACAAAGCTGCTATCTTAGCCTAGTGAGCCCTTTGATATTTAACGGTTGTTTATGCTTAATTCTCTGCTGGTTGTATCAGTCTATCAGTCTGCCGATTGGCCACTGAAGCCTGTAGGGAAATATCAGCCAGCCACCTGTCTGTCTAACCAATTTGGAACATGGGATATGATAGCCAGGGTAGGCAGTCAGTCAGGGCTAACACGTCCAAGGCTTTCAGCTCTCCCCCCAGCCTCAGTACTGCCATGCTCTGTTCTGAACCTTGAACCATCCATTTCACTTCACACAGAATAACACACACAGCCTCTAGCCTCACATGTCGCATCTCATCAAGCCATCAAAGAGATAGAGAGGGGCGAGATAGAGAAAGAGAGAGAGAGAGAGAGAGAGAGAGAGAGAGAGAGAGAGAGAGAGAGAAAAGGGGAACGAGAGAGAGAGAGAGAGAGAAAAGGGGAACGAGAGAGAGAGAGAGAGAGGAAAGGAGAATGAGAGAGAGAGAGAGAGAGAGAGAGAGAGAGAGAGAGAGAGAGAGAGAGAGAGAGAGAGAGGAAAGGAGAATAAGAGAGAGAGAGAGAGAGAGAGAGAGAGAGAGAGAGAGAGAGAGAGAGAGAGAGAGAGAGAGAAAAGGAGAACAAGAGAGCGAGAGAGAGAGAGAGAAAAGGAGAACAAGAGAGCGAGAGAGAGAGAGAGAGAGAAAAGGAGAACAAGAGAGCGAGAGAGGGAGAGAGAGAGAGAGAGAGAGAGAGAGAGAGAGAGTGTTATTTCTCATTATCTCTCTTCTTCAACAGCAGCATTAGACCAGATCCTACAGTCTCAACGAGCTTAAGAGACACATCAACAGACACACACACACGCTCGGACACACACACACACACAAACACAAAACACACATACACATAAACACAAACACACACAACAATACCAGCCCTATGGGCCCTGGTGAAAAGTAGTGCACTATATTATAGGGAATAGGGTGCCATTTGGGACACAGAGGAGAGGACCAGAAAGGACACAGATAGGACTAGGGTATACCGTAGTAAAACCAGAGGACAGGACCAGAGACTACCATAGTAAAGGACACATACAGGACCAGAGACTACCGTAGTAAAGGACACAGACAGGACCAGAGACTACCGTAGTAAAACCAGAGGACAGGACCAGGGACTACTGTAGTAAAGGATACAGACAGGACCAGGGACTACAGTAGTAAAGGACACAGACAGGACCAGGGACTACAGTAGTAAAGGATACAGACAGGACCAGGGACTACCATAGTAAAACCAGAGAACAGAACCAGGGACTACCGTAGTAAAGGACACAGACAGGATCAGGGACTACCGTAGTAAAGGATACAGACAGGACCAAGGACTACAATAGTAAAAGACACACACAGGACCAGGGACTACCGTAGTAAAACCAAGGGACCGGACCAGGGACTACCGTAGTAAAACCAGAGTACAGGACCACGGACTACCGTTGTAAAATCAGAGGACAGGACCAGGGACTACCGTAGTAAAACCAGAGGACAGGACCAGGGACTACAGTAGTAAAACCAGAGGACAGGACCAGGGACTACCGTAGTAAAACCAGAGGACAGGACCAGGGACTACTGTAGTAAAACCAGAGGACAGGACCAGGGACTGCCATTGTAAAACCAGAGGACAGGACCAGGGACTACCATTGTAAAACCAGAGGACAGGACCAGGGACTACCGTAGTAAAACCAGAGGACAGGACCAGGGACTACCATTGTAAAACCAGAGGACAGGACCAGGGACTACCATTGTAAAACCAGAGGACAGGACCAGGGACTACCGTAGTAAAACCAGAGGACAGGACCAGGGACTACCATTGTAAAACCAGAGGACAGGACCAGGGACTACCATTGTAAAACCAGAGGACAGGACCAGGGACTACCGTAGTAAAACCAGAGGACAGGACCAGGGACTACCGTAGTAAAACCAGAGGACAGGACCAGGGACTACCGTAGTAAAACCAGAGGACAGGACCAGGGACTACCGTAGTAAAACCAGAGGACAGGACCAGGGACTACCGTAGTAAAACCAGAGGACAGGACCAGGGACTACCGTAGTAAAACCAGAGGACAGGACCAGGGACTATCGTAGTAAAACTAGAGGACAGGACCAGGGACTACCATAGTAAAACCAGAGGACAGGACCAGGGACTACCATAGTAAAACCAGAGGACAGGACCAGGGACTACCATTGTAAAACCAGAGGACAGGACCAGGGACTACCATTGTAAAACCAGAGGACAGGACCAGGGACTACCATTGTAAAACCAGAGGACAGGACCAGGGACTACCATTGTAAAACCAGAGGACAGGACCAGGGACTACAGTAGTAAAACCAGAGGACAGGACCAGGGACTACCATTGTAAAACCAGAGGACAGGACCAGGGACTACAGTAGTAAAACCAGAGGACAGGACCAGGGACTACCGTAGTAAAACTAGAGGACAGCACCAGGGACTACCGTAGTAAAACCAGAGGACAGGACCAGGGACTACCGTAGTAAAACTAGAGGACAGGACCAGGGACTACCATAGTAAAACCAGAGGACAGGACCAGGGACTACCATAGTAAAACCAGAGGACAGGACCAGGGACTACCATTGTAAAACCAGAGGACAGGACCAGGGACTACCATTGTAAAACCAGAGGACAGGACCAGGGACTACCATTGTAAAACCAGAGGACAGGACCAGGGACTACCATTGTAAAACCAGAGGACAGGACCAGGGACTACAGTAGTAAAACCAGAGGACAGGACCAGGGACTACAGTAGTAAAACCAGAGGACAGGACCAGGACATACAGTAGTAAAACCAGAGGACAGGACCAGGGACTACCATTGTAAAACCAGAGGACAGGACCAGGGACTACCGTAGTAAAACCATAGGACAGGACCAGAGACTACCATAGTAAAACCAGAGGACAGGACCAGGGACTACCATTGTAAAACCAGAGGACAGGACCAGGGACTACCGTAGTAAAACCATAGGACAGGACCAGAGACTACCATAGTAAAACCAGAGGACAGGACCAGGGACTACCATTGTAAAACCAGAGGACAGGACCAGGGACTACCGTAGTAAAACCAGAGGACAGGACCAGGGACTACCATAGTAAAACCAGAGGACAGGACCAGGGACTACCATTGTAAAACCAGAGGACAGGACCAGGGACTACCGTAGTAAAACCAGAGGACAGGACCAGGGACTACCGTAGTAAAACCAGAGGACAGGACCAGGGACTACCATAGTAAAACCAGAGGACAGGACCAGGGACTACCATTGTAAAACCAGAGGACAGGACCAGGGACTACCGTAGTAAAACCAGAGGACAGGACCAGGGACTACCGTAGTAAAACCAGAGGACAGGACCAGGGACTACCGTAGTAAAACCAGAGGACAGGACCAGGGACTACCGTAGTAAAACCAGAGGACAGGACCAGGGACTACCATAGTAAAACCAGAGGACAGGACCAGGGACTACCATTGTAAAACCAGAGGACAGGACCAGGGACTACCGTAGTAAAACCAGAGGACAGGACCAGGGACTACCGTAGTAAAACCAGTGGACAGGACCAGGGACTACCGTAGTAAAACCAGAGGACAGGACCAGGGACTACAGTAGTAAAACCAGAGGACAGGACCAGGGACTACCGTAGTAAAACCAGAGGACAGGACCAGGGACTACCGTAGTAAAACCAGAGGACAGGACCAGGGACTACCGTAGTAAAACCAGAGGACAGGGAGAATGAGAGAAGGTGGGATGAAGAAGAGTTAGAAGAGAAAAAGAGACGCTGCAGTAGTAAATACTAACTCAACCATTACGTTCCTCCTCTGACCACCCAGACCCCCAAGAAGGAGGGAAGGAAGGGGGGAGGGAAGGAGGTAAGTAGGGAAGGAGGGAAGGAAGGAAGGAGGGAAGGAGGTAAGTAGGGAAGGAGGGAAGGAAGGAAGGAGGGAAGTAGGGCAGGAAGGAGGTAAGGAAGGGGGGAAGGAAGGAGGGAGGGAAGGAGGTAAGGAAGGAGGGAAGGAAGGAAGGAAGGAAGGAAGGAAGGAAGGAAGGAAGGAAGGAAGGAAGGAAGGAAGGAAGGAAGGAAGGAAGGAAGGAAGGAAGGAAGGAAGGAAGGAAGGAAGGAAGGAAGGAAGGAAGATACCACCCTGCTCCTCCTCTCTCCACACACACACACAGAGAAACACAGACACACACCTACACACACAGACCCAGCCCAGGACTACCATTCCTCATCTCTGCACACACACAAACACAGCCCAGACCCAGAATGTAATTACTAACCCAACCATATCTCATCTCGCTTCAAGATGCTCAGGACCAGACCGCAAGACAAGAGACCCAGACAATATGGAGAGAGCATCCTCTGCCTTTATTAGTGGGAAGGAGACAATATGGAGAGAGAATTAATCAAACAATAGAGACCCAGGCAGAAACAGAGGGAAAATGAGTTTAACCGCAAACTGCTTTGACTTCCTTCCTAGAAACACAAACACACACACACACACACACACACACACACACACACACACACACACACACACACACACACACACACACACACACACACACACACACACACACTGTAACTATTGAAGAAGGATGATTTTTCCTGTTGACAAACACAGCCTCCAGAGATCAATCCCTCAGTGCAGCGACAGACTGATCTATAAGGGGATTATTACCACCACAATAGGCCTACAGCGACATGCACGTCATCATCATAAACCATACACACAGTTCATTGGGAAAGTATTCAGACCCTTGACTTTTCCCACATTTTGTTACGTTACAGCCTTATTTTTAAATTGATTAAATAGTGTTTTCCCCTCATCACATAATACCCCATTATGATGAAGCACAAACAGGTTTTTAGAAATTTTAGCAAATGTATTAATTTTAAAAAATGGAAATAGAACATTTACATAAGTATTCAGATCCCTTATTCAGTATTTTGTTGAAGCACCTTTAGCAGTGATTACAGACTTGAGTCTTCTTGGGTATGACGCTACAAGGTTGGCACACCTGTATTTGGGGAGTTTCTCCCATTCTTCTCTGCAGATTCTCTCAAGCTCTATCAGGTTGGATGGGGAGCGTCGCTGCACAGCTACTTTCAGGTCCCTCCAGAGATGTTAGATCGGGTTCTGGCTCTGGCTGGGCCACTCAAGGACATTCAAGGAACTTGTCCCGAAGCCACTCCTGCGTTGTCTTGGCTGTGTGCTTAGGGTCGGTGTCCTGTTGGAAGGTGAACCTTCGCCCCAGTCTGAGGTCCTGAGGGCTCTGGAGCAGGTTTTCATCAAGGATCTCTCTGTGCTTTGCTCCGTTCATCCCCACAGCATGATGCTGCCACCTCATGCTTCACCATAGGGATGGTGCTAGGATTCTTCCAGATGTAACGCTTGGCATTCAGGCCAAAGAGTTAAATTTTGGTTTCATCAGACCAGAGAATCTTGTTTCTCATGGTCTGAGAGTCTTTAGGTGACTTTTGGCAAACTCCAAGCGGGCTGTCTTGTGCCTTTTACTGAGAATTGGCTTCCGTCTGGTCACTGTACCATAAAGGCCTGATTGGTGGAGTGCTGAAGAGATGGTTGTCCTTCTGGAAGGTTCTCCCATCTCCACAGAGGAACTCTGGAGTTCTGTCAGAGTGACCATCAGGTTCTTGGTCACCTCCCTGACCCAAGGCCCTTCTCCTCCGATTGCTCAGTTTGGCCAGGCGACCAGCTCTAGGAAGAGTCTTGGTGGTTCCAAACTTCTTCTATTTAAGAATGATGGAGGCCACTGTGCTCTTGGGGACCTTCAATGCTGCAGACATTTTTTGGTACCCTTCCCCAGATCTGTTCCTCGACACAATCCTGTCTCGGAGCTCTACGGACAATTCCTTCGACCTCATGGTTTGGTTTTTACTCTGACATGCACTGTTAACTGTGGGACCTTATATAGACAGGTGTGTGCCTTTCCAAATTATGTCCAATCAATTGAATTTACCACAGGTGGACTCCAATCAAGATGTAGAAACATCCCAAGGATGATCAATGGAATACACCTGAGCTCAATTTTGAGTCTCATAGCAAAGGGGTATTTCTGTTTTTTGTTTTTAATACATTTGATAATATTTTTAAAAACCTGTTTTCGCTTTCTCATTATGGGGTGTTGTGTGTAGATTGATCAATCAATCAATCAATCAAAATTTATTTATAAAGCGCTTTTTACATCAGCCGATGTCACAAAGTGCTATACAGAAACCCAGCCTAAAACCCCAAACAGCAAGCAATGCAGATGTAGAAGCACTGATGAGGATATATGTATTTTGAATCCATTTTAGAATAAGGCTGTAACGTAATAAAATGTGTAAAAAGTCAAGGGGTCTGAATACTTTCTGAATGCACTGTAGTGTGCCATTTGGGACACAGGCATATAGTTCAAACAGATAGAGACAGACTGAGTGGCTGGATTCCTAGAGGGGCGGTGTGGTGGAGACATTTTGGACACTGTTCAATCAAAAACCTGTTGATGGGAAGGGAATATAGAGTCTTTATTATAATGACTGTTGGGTTGTTGGTTGTTAGGGGGCGGCAGGCACAGCTGTAATTTGGCAGTTTAGTTGCTAGGTAATTTGAATTAGGCTGCCTATGTCTTGCAGGAGAGGCAAGAAACTGTTGGAGGGTCACACAAGTGCTCTCTGGCTGTCTCGAGCACACACAGGTTCACACACACGCACACATACAAACATACACACACACTCCCTGTCCCTCCCCAGTCAACCTCATTACACATTAACACAGCCCAGTCCTGTTCTGGATTTACGGTGTGAGTGATGGAGTTCATATGTGGACTGGAGCAGTTAGAGATAATCACCCAGACCCTCCAACTGCTCCTGTGGGTCATGGAGGTGATGCTGGGGGGAGTAGGAACACAGTGAGATGTAATGATGGGGGAAGCAGGAACACAGAGAGATGTAATGATGGGGGAAGCAGGAACACAGAGAGATGTAATGATGGGGGAAGCAGGAACACAGTGAGATGTAATGATGGGGGAAGCAGGAACACAGAGAGATGTAATGATGGGGAAGCAGGAACACAGAGAGATGTAATGATGGGGGAAGCAGGAACACAGAGAGATGTAATGATGGGGGAAGCAGAAACACAGAGAGATGTAATGATGGGGGAAGCAGGAACACAGAGAGATGTAATGATGGGGGAAGCAGGAACACAGAGAGATGTAATGATGGGGGAAGCAGGAACACAGAGAGATGTAATGGTGGGGGAAGCAGGAACACAGAGAGATGTAATGATGGGGGATGCAGGAACACAGAGAGATGTAATGATGGGGAAGCAGGAACACAGAGAGATGTAATGATGGGGGAAGCAGGAACACAGAGAGATGTAATGATGGGGGATGCAGGAACACAGAGAGATGTAATGATGTGGGAAGCAGGAACACAGAGAGATGTAATGATGGGGGATGCAGGAACACAGAGAGATGTAACTGGTTATTTAATGGGTCTGTAATGGCTCCTTATGGATGGACGCAGGTAGACTATAAAAATAGGAAATGAGAGAGGTCAATGTTTCATGTGGCTCATGTGACCACTGGGGTAAGACAAAAGAAAGTAGGTACTTTCGTTGTGTTGCCTTGGCTCTTGTTATCCAGCATAGGAGACGGTTGTGGTGGAGAGAGGAGAAGAGAATGGAGAGGAGAGCAGAGGGGAGAAGAGAGGGGAGAAGAGAGGAGAGAGAGGGGAGAAGAGAGGAGAGAGAGGGGAGAAGAGAGGAGAGGAGAGAAGAGAGGAGACGAGAGAGAGGGGAAGAGAGGAGAAAAGAGGAGAGAGAGGAGAACAGAGGGGATAAAAGAGAGAGGAAGAAAGGAGAGAGGATAGAAAAGATGGGAGTGATTCAGAGAGGCGATGTGGCTGCTTTATCAAAGCCCCCTGCTCGCTCCAGATCCCTGATCTCCCCTGGGGTTCTCTGCTGTAGCACCATGCCTGAGGAGGGAGACAGACATACAGGGGGCGGTCGTTGTCACTACAGGAGAGATGTGTGGGTGGGACACCATGTATGTGTCCCTATTGCCTGCGGTGGTGGTGTGTACACCTTGTGGGGAGCTACTGGCACCCCTACAGCTACAGGCCTCCCTCTCCCTGCTTCATGTGGTTTTCTGAGAGGATGTTGGGGGGTAAAAGAGGGGGGGGGGGGTGGCTTAGTCACTGTGTGGGGCTAGTCTAAGGTGGGGTGGGGAAAGAGGGAGAGAGAGGGGTAGGGTGTATTCAGGGAGGGAGCAGAGTTCTTCAAAGGAGGGAAAATGAACCATAACTCCAAACCAAAGGAACCTGAGTCTTATAGCGCCAGCATCTGCTGTCTCTTGGCAACCTCTCAATCCTGATCAAACGCTCACTAACACACTACTTCCACCAGGAGGTATATTTCTAAGCCCTCTGAAGAAAAATAAAATACAAATGTCTCCTTCTGGCCCTTTGCCTGGTATGCTGTGGTTATGACGCTCTGAGGCGAACTACCTGCCGTCTGAAGGAATATCCCTCAGAGAACCTGGACGTGTCCAGCAGTGCACCATATAGAGGGTAAGGGGCCATTTGGGACACACTGCCTGAAACCTTGAAACCAAGCAACAACACAAAGACCTTAAACCCCAGGAACCTGAATGCACTAAAGCCCAACGAGCCTACCATCCATAGACACAGAAACAAAATGTCACTCTGTCGAACTCCTTCACAAGAGCTAAAAATTCAGCTGTTATCAAAAATGTCAACCAGCACAGAGCCAACTGGAGTGGTTGCAACAGGACATTATTATACGGGTATGCGTTCATGTATTCGGGTATGCAGGTAGCCTAGCGGTTAGAGCGTTGGGACAGTAACTGAAAGGTTGCTGGTTTGAATACCCAAGCCAACAAGGTGAAAAACCTGTCTGTGTGTCCTTGAGCAAGGCACTTAACCCTAATTTGTTTCATGAGAACCGTACTACTATGGCTCACCCTGTAGGTAGGCCGTCATTGTAAATAAGAATTTGTTCTTAACTGACTTGAATAAAGAATAAATAAATATTCCAAATAGGTAATGACAAGGTGCAGCAGAGCCGCGCAGGGTTAGAAACAGCTTGTAGCCATGCAACAGAGTAGAGACATGTTGCGTTGTGACAGGTAGGAGGAGGACGGGGACAACAGACTGGGACTGAAATAGATAGAGAGGGGGAGGAGAGATAGAGAAAAAGGGGGAGGAGAGAGGGGGAGTGAAAATGAAGAAGGAGAAAGAGAGAGAGGGGGAGAGAGAAGAAGCAGAGAGAGGAGGAAGGGAGAGAGGAGGAAGTTATATGAAGCAAGAGATTTAGTGAACAGAGAGAATGAGAGGGGAGAGAGAGAGGTTTTTGAACAGAGAGACAGGGACAGAAAGAGAGTGTGGAAGAAGAGACAGATCACTGAAGGGAGAAATGGAGTGAGAGAGCAATGGAAATTCAGTGATGTTTATTTACCTGAGGAGCCTGTCACACTGTTGCAATACGAATGTCATAACAGTGGGCGTTATTTGTCACATTGCTTCTTATTCAACCAATAGAAATGATCCAACACTTGTCATGTATTTCTCTAGTACCATGCACAACATCTGCATTGCTCTATAGTTTAGCAAAACACCAGTCTCAACGTCAACAGTGAAGAGGCGACTCTGGGATGTTGGTCTTCTAGGCAGAATTGCAAAGAAAAAGCCATATCTCAGACTGGCCAATAAAAAGAAAATATTAAGATGGGCAAAGGAACACAGACACTGGACAGAGGAAGATATGGCTTTTTCTTTGCATCCCTGCCTAGAAGGCCAGCATCCCAGAGTCGCCTCTTCACTGTTGACGTTGTGATTGGTGTTTTGCGGGTTCTATTTAATGAAGCTGCCAGTTGAGGACTTGTGAGGCGTCTCTTTCTCAAACTAGACACAAACAAGGACATTTCTAAGTGACCCCAAACGTTTGAACGGTAGTGCACACACACACACACACACACACAGACACACAGACACACACACACACACACACACGATACTGCTCACACTGACACAAATGTCCACTTTCTCTCCCTCTCTCCCTCTCTGTTATCCCCTCGCAACACAGTTATATTTCTCACATTAGACAAAGCGAGAGCAAAATCTGCTAAACGTCAAGACCAGGTAGAAAAACCACTTGAGGGAAAATCAATCATGATCATTGCT
>CM042409.1:5136491-5198991 GCA_023634145.1 Thymallus thymallus
ACAATCATATAAGAAAGAGGACAACCAAAATACACTCTGGCTTTTTACATTAGGTGAGGGCAGGCACTGATAAAACTGTGTGTGTGTGTATGTGTGTGTGTGCAAGATCATACCTGCACAATACATCATTGCATCGTCCAGGGGTGTAAATACACCCACACACATCCCAGTCTCATTAATCCACAACAACTTGATCTACAGTACAGAGCTTCCTTCAAGATGCCTGCAGCTCCCTCCATGAACAAGTCATCTCTGCTGTAATAAAGCACCCTGTGTATCTGCCGTAGGGGTAAACAGGCAGTGTTGTGCTTTAATCATGTGGCAAACAAACACACTCCCACGACCACCACTTTAACCACTGTGATGCACTTCCATCCCCTCTGTCAGGTCTATCACACTCTTACCACTTTAACCACTGTGATGCACTTCCATCCCCTCTGTCAGGTCTATCACACTCTTACCACTTTAACCACTGTGATGCACTTCCATCCCCTCTGTCAGGTCTATCACACTCTTACCACTTTAACCACTGTGATGCACTTCCATCCCCTCTGTCAGGTCTATCACACTCTTGCCCTACTAACCCACTTCTCCTACACACTTTATCTCTTCAGGCCCTCATTCAACTTCTTCAGCCCCTCATTAACACTCTTCAGGCCCTCATTAAGACTCTTCAGCCCCTCATTAAGACTCTTCAGCCCCTCATTAAGACTCTTCAGCCCCTCATTAAGACTCTTCAGCCCCTCATTAAGACTCTTCAGCCCCTCATTAAGACGCTTCAGCCCCTCATAAAGACTCTTCAGCCCCTCATTAAGACTATTCAGCCCCTCATTAAGACTCTTCAGCCCCTCATTAAGACTCTTCAGCCCCTCATTAAGACTCTTCATCCCCTCATTAAGACTCTTCAGCCCCTCATTAAGACTATTCAGCCCCTCATTAAGACGCTTCAGCCCTTCATTAAGACTCTTCAGCCCTTCATTAAGACTCTTCAGCCCCTCATTAAGACTCTTCATTGAGACTCTTCAGCCCCTCATTAAGACTCTTCATTGAGACTCTTCAGCCCCTCATTTAGACTCTTCAGCCCCTCATTAAGACTCTTCAGCCCCTCATTAAGACTCTTCAGCCCCTCATTAAGACTCTTCAGCCCCTCATTAAGACTCTTCATCCCCTCATTAAGACTCTTCAGCCCCTCATTAAGACTCTTCAGCCCCTCATTAAGATGCTTCAGCCCCCCATTAAGACACTTCAGCCCCTCATTAAGACTATTCAGCCACTCATTAAGACTCTTCAGCCCCTCATTAAGACTCTTCAGCCCCTCATTAAGACTCTTTAGCCCCTCATTAAGACTCTTCAGTCCCTCATTAAGACTCTTCAGCCACTCATTAAGACTCTTCAGCCCTTCATTAAGACTCTTCAGCCCCTCATTAAGACTTTTCAGCCCCTCATTAAGACACTTCAGCCCCTCATTAAGACTCTTTAGCCCCTCATTAAGACTCTTCAGCCCCTCATTAAGACTCTTCAGCCACTCATTAAGACTCTTCATACCCTCATTAAGACTCTTCAGCCAGTCATTAAGATGCTTCAGCCCTTCATTAAGACTCTTCAGCCCCTCATTAAGACTCTTCAGCCCCTCATTAAGACTCTTCATTGAGACTCTTCAGCCCCTCATTTAGACTCTTCAGCCCCTCATTAAGACTCTTCAGCCCCTCATTAAGACTCTTCAGCCCCTCATTAAGACTCTTCAGCCCCTCATTAAGACTCTTCATCCCCTCATTAAGACTCTTCAGCCCCTCATTAAGACTCTTCAGCCCCTCATTAAGACTCTTCAGCCCCTCATTAAGACCCTTCAGCCACTCATTAAGACTCTTCAGCCAGTCATTAAGACGCTTCAGCCCTTCATTAAGACTCTTCAGCCCCTCATTAAGACTCTTCATTGAGACTCTTCAGCCCCTCATTTAGACTCTTCAGCCCCTCATTAAGACTCTTCAGCCCCTCATTAAGACTCTTCATCCCCTCATTAAGACTCTTCATCCCCTCATTAAGACTCTTCATCCCCTCATTAAGATGCTTCAGCCCCCCATTAAGACACTTCAGCCCCTCATTAAGACTATTCAGCCATTTATTAAGACTCTTCAGCCCCTCATTAAGACTCTTCAGCCCCTCATTAAGACTCTTTAGCCCCTCATTAAGACTCTTCAGCCCCTCATTAAGACTCTTCAGCCACTCATTAAGACTCTTCAGCCCTTCATTAAGACTCTTCAGCCCCTCATCAAGACTTTTCAGCCCCTCATTAAGACACTTCAGCCCCTCATTAAGACTCTTTAGCCCCTCATTAAGACTCTTCAGCCCCTCATTAAGACTCTTCAGCCACTCATTAAGACTCTTCATACCCTCATTAAGACTCTTCAGCCAGTCATTAAGATGCTTCAGCCCTTCATTAAGACTCTTCAGCCCCTCATTAAGACTCTTCAGCCCCTCATTAAGACTCTTCATTGAGACTCTTCAGCCCCTCATTTAGACTCTTCAGCCCCCTCATTAAGACTCTTCAGCCCCTCATTAAGACTCTTCAGCCCCTCATTAAGACTCTTCAGCCCCTCATTAAGACTCTTCAGCCCCTCATTAAGACTCTTCAGCCCCTCATTAAGACTCTTCAGCCCTCATTAAGACTCTTCAGCCCCTCATTAAGACCCTTCAGCCCCTCATTAAGACTCTTCAGCCAGTCATTAAGACGCTTCAGCCCTTCATTAAGACTCTTCAGCCCCTCATTAAGACTCTTCATTGAGACTCTTCAGCCCCTCATTTAGACTCTTCAGCCCCTCATTAAGACTCTTCAGCCCCTCATTAAGACTCTTCAGCCCCTCATTAAGACTCTTCAGCCCCTCATTAAGACTCTTCATCCCCTCATTAAGACTCTTCATCCCCTCATTAAGACTCTTCAGCCCCTCATTAAGATGCTTCAGCCCCCCATTAAGACACTTCAGCCCCTCATTAAGACTATTCAGCCATTTATTAAGACTCTTCAGCCCCTCATTAAGACTCTTCAGCCCCTCATTAAGACTCTTTAGCCCCTCATTAAGACTCTTCAGCCCCTCATTAAGACTCTTCAGCCACCCATTAAGACTCTTCAGCCCTTCATTAAGACTCTTCAGCCCCTCATTAAGACTTTTCAGCCCCTCATTAAGACACTTCAGCCCTCATTAAGACTCTTTAGCCCCTCATTAAGACTCTTCAGCCACTCATAAGACTCTTCAGCCACTCATTAAGACTCTTCATACCCTCATTAAGACACTTCAGCCCTTCATTAAGACTTTTCAGCCCCTCATTAAGACTCTTCAGCCCCTCATTAAGACTCTTCAGCCCCTCATTAAGACTCTTCAGCACCTCATTAAGACTCTTCAGCCCCTCATTAAGACTCTTCAGCCCCTCATTAAGACTCTTCAGCCCCTCATTAAGACTCTTCAGCCCTTCATTAAGACTCTTCAGCCCCTCATTAAGACTCTTCAGCCCCTCATTAAGACTCTTCAGCCCCTCATTAAGACTCTTCAGCCCCTCATTAAGACTCTTCAGCCCTTCATTAAGACTCTTCAGCCCCTCATTAAGACTCTTCAGCCCCTCATTAAGACTCTTCAGCCCCTCATTAAGACTCTTCAGCCCCTCATTAAGACTCTTCAGCCCTTCATTAAGACTCTTCAGCCCCTCATTAAGACTCTTCAGCCCCTCATTAAGTAAAAGAACGGTTCTAGTACAGCAAAGAGTTGGTGCCGCTTTGGAACCAAGTTCCTGGCCGAGAACCGGTTCTTTGGCTGTCGAAACACAAAGAACTGGTTCGCGAGTAGGCACCAGCTCCGAACCGGCTCTCAAAATGCTTTGGTGGAAAAGGGGTATGACACAGGTCCCCCACCCTATAACTTGTCATTGTGACTCCAGAGAAAGTTCAAATAAAGGTCCTATTTATCAAATTACTATAGGCAGAAATTAGGGTAATAAAAAAAAAGGTGTTTTGGGCTGGGGTCAAAATGACCCCAAAGGGAGTGGGTTGACTGAAATATTCTGATTTTACAAAATGTTATGTAGTTGTCAAATGAAACACAATACTTAAATTTTGTTAAAGCTTATAGAATTGATTTGTTTGTTGTTTGATACAGAAACACTAAACAATGATATAGATTCGTTAAGAACAAAATGTTTGACAAAGTAATGAAAATTTTGATGAATTGAATAAACCACCTTAGGGCTATGATAAAAATATGCCTCTGGGGTCAAAATGGCCCCAGTTGGTAGTACGAGTTTTTTATTTATTTAACCTTTATTTAAGTAGGTGGTTAAGAACACATTCTTATTTACAATTACGGCCTACACCGACCAAACTAGGTTAACAAAAAGCAAATAGAGGTGATCAGATATTTCAGCAGCATGGACAGCTGTGAAACCAGAGCCCAGATCTGGCGTTCAGCACCACAGGGCAGTGGACAGAGGCCAACCTGTCAACCATAATAGTCTCCTTTAGGATAGTGCTTCTCAAACCTCTCCTCGGGGACCCCCAGCTATTCCATGTATTTGATCTATTCCAGAACTAGCACACCTGATTCAAACTAGTCATCAAGCTACTTTAGGGCTACAACTAAATTGTGGGTCCCCGAGGAGACGTTTGAGAACCACTTTAGGACAACAGGTGTTAGAAAACAGAGCTGATATCTGAGACTGACTCACCCCAGTGGTTTCTCCAGTCGACTGGCAGGTGACCCCACGATCTCCCCGAGAGTACAGAACACCTGACCCAAGAAGTCCTGAGAGGGGGACAGGGAGGGAGGTGGAAATAGGTAGCAAGGGAGAGAGAGACATAGAGATAGAGAATTAGAGAGAGAGAAAGAGACAGAGACAGAGACAGAGACAGAGACAGAGGCAGAGGCAGAGACAGAGACAGAGACAGAGACAGAGACAGAGACAGAGGCAGAGACAGAGGCAGAGACAGAGGCAGAGGCAGAGGCAGAGACAGAGACAGAGGCAGAGGCAGAGACAGAGACAGAGGCAGAGGCAGAGGCAGAGGCAGAGGCAGAGGCAGAGGTAGAGGTAGAGGCAGAGACAGAGGCAGAGACAGAGACAGAGACAGAGACAGAGGCAGAGGCAGAGGCAGAGACAGAGACAGAGACAGAGACAGAGGCAGAGGCAGAGACAGAGACAGAGACAGAGACAGAGACAGAGGCAGAGATAGAGACAGAGGCAGAGGCAGAGAGGCAGGATGGAGGATGTATAGGGTTACAAAGGGTTGACCCAGGGAGAGGGACAGTCAACAGGGATCGAGGCAGTTGGGAAACAACAACGTGATGGGAAAGCGAGAGTGAAACAAGGGAAGGAGGATATATACAGAGGTTAGTCGAGTGTGTTACATGTGTTACAACTGTGTTCGTTTTCTGTATATCTAGCTAGAACATCACTATAGCTACTGTACTGAAGGAGAGGAGAGAGACAGAGACGTACGTTGAGATCGGAGGGCTTCCAGAAGGGGAGAGCAGGCAGCAGGGTCACCAACAACAACAACAGAACAAATCATATACACACAAACACTACAATACCCAGAACACCTAGTACCACTCAAACTAGGAAGTGTAGCAGGAGCTAATACAGGTAATAAGTCATATAAGAGCCGTTAGTGAATACAAATATTAGGGAGGAATAAAATACAAAAAATTCACGCAGTTGGAGATATGCAAACCTCGTTTTTTATCCAAATACATGAAATAATCTGTTAAATGGGTTATTCTGTGTATGAAGGTCTCTGTAAATGCCTTTTGTCCCAACAGTCTCCCAAGCAACAGAATGTAATTCTCTTATTAGCATTCAAATATTGACATTATGATTCATACATATGTAGGATCTTAATTTGAGCCAGTTTGCTACAGCAGGAAAAGATTCCTGCACCAACAAAACATTTTCATTATTATGTGGATTATAATGAATGGCCATTTTTGTAGGGGTTTATACATTTTTCTTTCAGTCAAATCATGACTGACATTTAAAAGTGGAAATTACAAACTTTAGTAGGCTTTTTAAAACTCGCAGGACAATTCTCAGCAACAAAAGAGTGATCAAATTAAGATCCTACATCTGTACATCCTGTTTATCCCGTTCAGATGTGGAGACCAGTGGACAAAAGCATTTCATGAGCAATTCGGGTGTTGATTATGACACAGAAGATACATAAGACTACTATGGCAGTGTAACTACTGTACTACTGCTAATACTACCACATATTATTCACTGGATGCATTGGATCAAGGAGTACTGAACATACAGGAGGTATGTTCTACTGTATGATCATAGAGCCTTTGTATCTACTTCTAGAAACAACAACATTGTATGAACAAGCACAATGTCCATACCATTATTTTCATACTGTATGGATATATACTGTATGGATATATACCTTATATATAAATATTTGGATACCTGGATGGTTCTTTGGCAAGTTCATTGAATTGGTTTGCATAAATCCATGAATTTAGTTCCTTGACAGAGCATGCAATAGTAAACAAGCACAACTAAGAAAACCATACAACATTCAACAGGCACAACTAATCAAACCATGCAACATTCAACAGGCACAACTAATCAAACCATGCAACATCACGATCAAACCAGAGTCATAAATAAGGAGAGTTTGGCTAATCAGAGAGCAGGAATAAATGTTTAATCTCTCTCAACAATAATTGTTCATGATGAGTTTTATGGTTTTAAGTCTGATTACTCTTTTCAAAACATTCAGTTGACTTGTATTGGTCAATAATAACTTTAAAAGCCAATGGATTCAGCCAACTATGTTGATTATTGTTGGAAGTATTGGCCAATCCCTGTTTATCATTGGCTGTGGGTTTGAGAGGGTGTGACCACTCACGTGTTTGGAGAGGTCTGGGCTTTTAGAGTCTACATCATACCTGGAGGAGAAACATGTAACACAGGTTACGTGTGTGTGTGTGAGAGAGAGAGAGAGAGAGAGAGAGAGGGATAGCTTTTACTTGGCCTGTGATAGATGAAGTTTCTGCATTGCTTACATCCATCTGGTCCTTTCAGATGTATCAGTCTATGAGTAAATGCTAAGGGGTGTATTTCATCTTGTCTTCATAATAGTGGGAATATAGAATACCCCTAATGGAGGCAAGTTGTTATGAGGCTGATCATCTGCATATGAATGTAGACACATCAAGGAGAAGGAAATGCACTGAAGAGCCCTACGAAGATGAAAGACACATTTAATGTTAAAAAGGAGGGCTGGGATGGGTCAACGTTTGGGGATAGCGTTTTTTATTTGAATGGATCCACTGTGTCTTATTTGAATGGAACCAACCGTTCTATAGCTCTATTTAAATTAAGATGAAAGTGTGGGCGTGTACATGTGTGAGAAAGAGCTATCAAAGACCAGCAATTAACCCCAGAGCTAGCCAGCCTCATCAGAGAGAGAGATACAGAGAGAGAGAGAGAGAGAGAGAGAGAGAGAGAGAGAGAGAGAGAGAGAGAGAGAAGGAAGTATGAGAGATAGGAGAGAGAGAGAGACACAGACAGAGACAGAGACAGAGACAGACAGAGAGACAGACAGACAGACAGACAGACAGAGACACGCAGACGCAGAGACAGAGACAGAGACAGACACAGACAGAGACAGAGACATGGTTGTCTGTGTGGGAATACTGTTTATAGGAAATAATCACTTACAAGTCAAAGCGTAGATTCTGCTTCTCCTCAAAGAAATAGTCCAGGATGTACTTCCTCACAAAGTCTGGGTTTAGAGTGTTGTCAATCACCTCTGTCCTACCAAACTAGAGGATGAGGAAAAGAGGGAGAGAGGGGAAGGGGGGGGGGGGGGGGAGAGAGAGAGAGAGAGAGAGAGAGAGAGGGAGAGAGATAGAGAGAGAGAGAGAGAGAGAGAGAGAGAGAGAGAGAGAGAGAGGGAGAGAGAGAGAGGGGAGAGAGAGAGAGAGAGAGAGAGAGAGAGAAGGAAAGGGGAGAAATTGGACGAAAATACTAGTTATTATCAATCATTCAGCAATTATATATCCTCCAAAAACGCAAATCTAATCTCTTCACTATTATTGCCTTTATACAGTGGTGCTTGAAAGTTTGTGAACCCTTTAAAATGTTCTATATTTCTGCATAAATACGACCTAAAACATCATCAGTCCTAAAAGTAGCTAAAGAGAACCCAATTAAACAAATGAGACAAAAATATTATACTTTGTAATTTATTCATTGAGGAAAATGATCCAATATTACATATCTGTGAGTGGAAAAAGTATGTGAACCTCTAGGATAAGCAGTTCATTTGAAGGTGAAATTAGAGTCAGGTGTTTTCAATCAATGGGATGACAACCAGGTGTGAATGGGCACCATGTTTTATTTAAAGAACAGGGATCTCTGATCTTCATAACACATGTTTGTGGAAGTGTACCATGACACGAACAAAGGAGATTACTGAGGATCTCAGAAAACGAGTTGTTGATGCTCATCAGGCTGGAAAAGGTTACAAAACCATCTCTAAAGAGTTTGGACTCCACCGATCCACAGACAGACAGATTGTGTACAAATGGAGGAAATTGAAGACCATTGTTACCCTCCCCAGGAGTGGTCGACCAACAAAGATCACTCCAAGAGCAAGGTGTGTAATAGTCTGCGAGGTCACAAAGGAACCCAGGGTAACTTCTAAGCAACTAAAGGCCTCTCTCACATTGGCTAATGTCAATGTTCATGAGTCTACCATCAGGAGAACACTGAACAACAATGGTGTGCATGGCAGGGTTGCAAGGAGAAAATAACATTGCTGCTTGTCTGCAGTTTGCTCAAGATCACCTGGACAAGCCAGAAGGCCATTGGAAAAATATTTTGTGGAATGATGAGACCAAAATATAACTTTACGGTTTAAATGAGAAGAGTTATGTTTGGCGAAAGGAAAACACTGCATTCCAGCATAAGAACCTTATTCCATCTGTGAAACATGGTGGTGGTAGTATCATGGTTTGGGCCTGTTTTGCTGCATCTGGGCCAGGACGTCTTGCCATCATTGATGCAACAATGAATTCCATCAATTATACCAGCGAATTCTAAAGGAAAATGTCAGGACATCTGTCCGTGAACTGAATCTCAAGAGAACGTGGGTCATGCAGCAAGACAACGACCCTAAGCACGCAAGTCGTTCTACCAAAGAATAAAGTTAAAGTTTTGGAACGGCCGAGTCAAAGTCCTGACCTTAATCCGATCAAAATGTTGTGGATGGACCTGAAGCGAGCAGTTCATGTGAGGAAACCCACCAACGACCCAGAGTAGAAGCTGTTCTGTACGGAGCAACGGGCTAAAGTTCCTCCAAGCCGATGTGCCGGACTGATCAACAGTTACCGGAAACGTTCAGTTGCAGTTATTGCTACACAAGGGAGTCACACCAGATACTGAAAGCAAAGGTTCACATACTTTTGCCACTCACAGATATGTAATATTGGATCATTTTCCTCAATAAATAAATGACCAAGTATAATATTTTTGTCTCATTTGTTTACTTGGGTTCTCTTTAGCTACTTTTAGGACTTATGCAGAAATATAGAACATTCTAAAGGGTTCACACACTTTTGAGCAGCACTGTATCTCTCAGACACACACACCTGTCAGAGAGAGGGAGAGACAACAGAGGGATGATAAGAAGACTGTATCACCTTGTGGTTCCACCGTAAAACATACTCCTGATGCGTAGAGGAAACCATGTGTTTCCCTGATTCCGGTTTGTCGACCCTTTATGTGTGTGTGTGTGTGTGTGTGTGTGTGTGTGTGTGTGCGTGTGTGTGTGTGTGTGTGTGCATTGCATGTGCGCATTGTGTGTGTGTCTCCTTGATCTGCCTTTGCTCTGTTCTCTCATTCTAATTACTGAGTTAGAGAACACCTACTTATCACCTCATCTTACCACCCAGAGAGAGAGAGAGAGAGAGAGGGAGGCTATGGGACGGAGGGAGAGAGGGCAGGGAAGAAAGGGGAGGAGAGAGGGGTAGAGAGATGTAGGGTGAGATGGAGAGAGAGAGAGAGAGAGAGAGAGGGAGGAAGTGAGAGGAAGGAGTGAAACAGGCAGAACCCAGCAGAGTTGGCAAGAGAGTGGAGACAGTAGGAGAGAAGGAGAGAGAGGGGAGGCAGTAGGAGGGAAGGAGAGAGAGGGGAGACAGTAGGAGAGAAGGAGAGAGAGTCGAGACAGTAGGAGAGATGGAGAGAGAGGGGAGACAGTAGGAGAGAAGGAGAGAGAGGGGAGACAGTAGGAGGGAAGGAGAGAGAGGGGCGAGACAGTAGGAGAGAAGGAGAGAGAGGGGAGACAGTAGGAGATAAGGAGAGAGAGGGGAGACAGTAGGAGAGAAGGAGAGAGAGGGGAGACAGTAGGAGAGAAGGAGAGAGAGTGGAGACAGTAGGAGGGAAGGAGAGAGAGTGGAGACAGTAGGAGAGAAGGAGAGAGAGGGGAGACAGTAGGAGAGAGAGGGGAGACAGTAGGAGAGAAGGAGAGAGCGGGGAGACAGTAGGGGAGAAGGAGAGAGAGGGGAGACAGTAGGAGAGAAGGAGAGAGAGTAGAGACAGTATGAGGGAAGGAGAGAGAGTGGAGACAGTAGGAGAGAAGGAGAGAGAATGTCAGAATTGGCACAAGAGGGAATGGAAAAAGAGTGAGATAAAGAGGGAGATAAAGAGGGGGATAAAAAGGGGGATAAAGAGGGGGATAAAGAGAGGATAAAGAGGGGGATAAAGAGGGGGATAAAGAGGGGGATAAAGAGAGGATAAAGGGGGGGATAAAGAGAGGATAAAGGGGGGGATAAAGAGGGGGATAAAGAGAGGATAAAGGGGGGATAAAGAGGGGGATAAAGAGAGGATAAAGGGGGGGATAAAGAGGGGGATAAAGAGAGGATAAAGAGGGGGATAAAAAGGGGGATAAAGAGGGGGATAAAGAGAGGATAAAGAGGGGGATAAAGAGAGGATAAAGAGGGGAATAAGAGGGAGATAAAGAGGGGGATAAAGAGGGGGATAAAGAGAGGATAAAGAGAGGATAAAGGGGGGGATAAAGAGGGGGATAAAGAGAGGATAAAGGGGGGGATAAAGAGGGGGATAAAGAGAGGATAAAGAGGGGGATAAAGAGGGGGATAAAGAGAGGAATAAGTGGGGAATAAGAGGGAGATAAAGAGGGAGATAAAGAGGGAGATAAAGAGGGGGATAAAGAGAGGGATAAAGAGGGGGATAAAGAGGGAGATGACAATGCCCCTGTGTCTGTGAGCTAGGCCTAATCGCCCAACATCAGTACCCGACATCACTAATTCTCTTGTGGCTGAATGAGCAATGTTTCAAATTCTAGTAGAAAGCCTTCCCAGAAGAGTGGAGGCTGTTATAGCAGCAAATGTGGGACCAACTCCATATTAATGCCCATGATTTTGGAATGAGATGTTTGACGAACAGATGCTGTGTGTATTATTTATTTATTTTATACAGTATTTTTTTGCTCATCTTTATCAAGGGATCCAATAACGTTGTATCTGACTGTATAGCTCCTGTATAACACAGCTCTTACTCACAGAGTAACCATGGTAACCTGATAACTAACAGGACACAGCTCTTACTCACAGAGTAACCATGGTAACCTGATAACTAACAGGACACAGCTCTTACTCACAGAGTAACCATGGTAACCGGATAACTAACAGGACACAGCTCTTACTCACAGAGTAACCATGGTAACCTGATAACTAACAGGACACAGCTCTTACTCACAGAGTAACCATGGTAACCTGATAACTAACAGGACACAGCTGTTACTCACAGAGTAACCATGGTAACCTGATAACTAACAGGACACAGCTGTTACTCACAGAGACCTCATGGTGACCAGGTTATTAACAGGACGCAGCTCTTACTCATTAACAGGACAATTGGTCCTAGCCCATTCTAATGTCGGATAATACATGAACACATCTGAAACAAAAGCTGTCCAGTAAGGGTCTCTGTGTGGGGATACTGTGAGGTGAACTAGACCCTTCATGGCAGCACTTTAGTACACAACAGGGAAATAAGACATCTGTCGGCAGCTATTAACAAGAATACAGCACAGGGAGGCAGTTCCATTGTTCTGTAAAATGGGCCAATATCTGCAGGGTATGGCGAAACAGCACAGGGAGACAGCACAGTGGTTATATGGTGTAAAAAGTATTGCACTACATAGGGAATAGGGTGCCATTTGGAACACATCTTATTAATGTTTTGTAAGCTATTGTTTATCAAGTATAGTGAAACAGCATAGAGAGGAAGCAGAATGGTGGTTGTATGCTGTAGAGACCCAATAGTTAAATGCTGTAGACTCCGAAGGCTGGTGCCATTGGGTGGGCTACAGTTTGTTCACAGCTATTTCTGTTGATCCATTAATTATTCAGACTGAGAAACAGAGAGGGAGAAGGACGAGGAAGAGAGAGATGGAGAGAGAGAGTGATGGAGTGAGATTAATGGGGGAGAGATGGGGGAGAAATGGGGGGAGAGACGGGGGAGAGAGATGGGGGAGAAATGGGGGATGGGGAAGATATGGAGTGAGAGAGATGGGGGAGAGATAGGGGAGAGAGATAGAGGAAGAGAGATGGAGTGAGAGAGATGGGGAGTGATGGGGAGAGATGGAGAGAGATGGAGAGAGAGAGATGGGGAGAGAGATAGATGGGGGAGAGAGATGGGGAGAAATGGGGGGAGAGTTGAAGTGAGAGAAATGGAGAGGGAGAGATGCGGGAGAGATTGGGGAGAGATGGAGTGAGAGAGATGGGGGAGAGATGGGGGAGAGAGATGGGGAGAGAGATTGGGAGAGATGGGGGATGGGGAGAGAGATGGGGGAGAGAGATGTGGGATGGGGAGAGAGATGGGGAGAGAGATGGGGAGAGAGATGGGGGAGAGAGATTGGGGAGAGATGAGGGGAGAGAGATGGGCGAGAGAGATGGGGGGATGGGGGAGAGATGGGGGATGGGAGTGGGGGAGGGGGAGAGAGATGGTGGAGAGATGCGGGAGAGATGGGGGGATGGGGGAGAGAGATGGGGGGTAGGGGAGAGAGATGGGGGGGTGGGGGGGGAGAGAGATGGGAGAGAGACGGGGGGTCTAACTGGGCCACTCCAGAAGGCGTATTTTCTTCTGTTGAAGCCATTCTGTTGTTGATTTACTTCTGTGTTTTGGATTGTTGTCCTGCATCACCTTTAGCTGACACTTTAGGATTCTTCTTAACCTCATCGAGCATTCTGCGCTGTGCTCTTGCAGTCATCTTTACAGGACGGCCACTCCTTGGGAGAGTAGCAACAGTTCTGGGCTTTCTCCATTTCTAGACATTTTGTCTTACCGTGGACTGATGAACATCAAGATTTTTAGAGATACTTTTGTAACCCTTTCCAGCTTTATGCAAGTCAACAATTCTTCTGAGATCTCTTTTGTTCGAGGCATGGTTCACATCAGGCAATGTTTCTTGTGAGTGTATTTTATAGGGCAGGGCAGCTCTAACCAACATCTCCAATCTCGTCTCATTGATAGGACTGCAGGTTAGTTGACTCCTGACTCCAATTAGCTTTTGGAGAAGTCATTAGCCTAGGGGTTCACCTACACTGTGAATGATTAAATTATGTATTCAAAATAGACAAGAAAAATACAACAATTTGTGTTATTAGTTTAAGCACACTGTGTTTGTCTGTTGTTGTGATTTTTAGGACCAATTTCTGCAGAAATCCAGGTACTGTATGTTTTCCATGCCAATAAAGCGCCTTGAATTGAATTTAATTGGGGAGAGAGATGGGGAAGAAGGGAAAGAGTGAGAGGGGAAAGGTGTCACGGTTTCTAGGCAAGACCCGAGACGCTGAGCAATAATGTGCAGACATTCCTTTATTTGGTTTAAAAACAACAAACAAGGAGAGGAAGAAACCATGAACTGAAATGCCTAAAGCAAAAACAAAAACCCACACACAGGTGGGAATGCAAGAACCTTAAATAGGATCCCCAATTAGAGACATGCAGGGCAGCTGCCTCTAATTGGGGACCAATAAAACACAAACATAGAGTTTGCCAGAACTCTCTCCTCTGTCAAGCCCTGACCTTAGCCACCAGACAAACATGGAGATGCCTGGCGGCATACCCACAGTCAGGACCTGACAAAAGGAGAAAGAGTGAGACAGAAAGTCAGAAATAGAGAGGAAGGGAAATCTTCACTGATAACGCATCCATAAATCATTAATTTCCCAACACAGGGCGCTTGGCTGACTCCCAGTCAGACAATAGATAGTCCTTTTGTAAACAGAGCCACATATAAAAGTCGCAGAGGATAGAGACTAACCGAGATGAAATGTCTCGAGAATCCCTTTTGTGATCAAAGACTGCTCATTCAGTCAGATGTTGGAGGACAAATAGGTAATAGTGCTATGTTGGAAGTTAATAGTGCTATGTTGGTAGGTAATAGTGCTATGTTGGTAGGTCATAGTGCTATGTTGGTAGTTAATAGTGCTATGTTGGTAGGTAATAGTGCTATGTTGGTAGGTAATAGTGCTATGTTGGTAGGTAATAGTGCTATGTTGGTAGGTAATAGTGCTATGTTGGTAGGTAATAGTGCTATGTTGGTAGGTAATAGTGCTATGTTGGTAGGTAATAGTACTATGTTGGTAGGTAATAGTACTATGTTGGTAGGTAATAGTGCTATGTTGGTAGGTAATAGTGCTATGTTGGTAGGTAATAGTACTATGTTGGTAGGTAATAGTGTTATGTGGGTAGGTAATAGTGCTATGTTGGTAGGTAATAGTGCTATGTTGGTAGGTAATAGTGCTATGTTGGTAGGTAATAGTACTATGTTGGTAGGTAATAGTAGTATGTTGGTAGGTAATAGTGCTATGTTGGTAGGTAATAGTGCTATGTTGGTAGGTAATAGTACTATGTTGGTAGGTAATAGTACTATGTTGGTAGGTAATAGTGCTATGTTGGTAGGTAATAGTGCTATGTTGGTAGGTAATAGTACTATGTTGGTAGGTAATAGTACTATGTTGGTAGGTAATAGTGCTATGTTGGTAGGTAATAGTGCTATGTTGGTAGGTAATAGTACTATGTTGGTAGGTAATAGTGCTATGTTGGTAGGTAATAGTGCTATGTTGGTAGGTAATAGTGCTATGTTGGTAGGTAATAGTGCTATGTTGGTAGGTAATAGTACTATGTTGGTAGGTAATAGTACTATGTTGGTAGGTAATAGTGCTATGTTGGTAGGTAATAGTGCTATGTTTGTAGGTAATAGTACTATGTTGGTAGGTAATAGTGCTATGTTGGTAGGTAATAGTGCTATGTTGGTAGGTAATAGTACTATGTTTGTAGGTAATAGTACTATGTTTGTAGGTAATAGTACTATGTTTGTAGGTAATAGTACTATGTTGGTAGGTAATAGTGCTATGTTGGTAGGTAATAGTGCTATGTTGGTAGGTAATAGTACTATGTTTGTAGGTAATAGTACTATGTTGGTAGGTAATAGTGCTATGTTTGTAGGTAATAGTACTATGTTGGTAGGTAATAGTGCTATGTTGGTAGGTAATAGTACTATGTTGGTAGGTAATAGTACTATGTTGGTAGGTAATAGTGCTATGTTGGTAGGTAATAGTACTATGTTGGTAGGTAATAGTACTATGTTGGTAGGTAATAGTGCTATGTTGGTAGGTAATAGTGCTATGTTGGTAGGTAATAGTGCTATGTTGGTAGGTAATAGTGCTATGTTGGTAGGTAATAGTGCTATGTTGGTAGGTAATAGTACTATGTTGGTAGGTAATAGTACTATGTTTGTAGGTAATAGTACTATGTTTGTAGGTAATAGTGCTATGTTGGTAGGTAATAGTGCTATGTTGGTAGGTAATAGTGCTATGTTGGTAGGTAATAGTACTATGTTGGTAGGTAATAGTGCTATGTTGGTAGGTAATAGTACTATGTTGGTAGGTAATAGTACTATGTTGGTAAAAGTTATTCCAACTATTCAGATGACGCACATTGTATTTCATTTTGGAAATAAAGTATATATATTTTTCCAAGATCCATAGCTGTTGATTTTACATAATGAAGCTCCATTATCTCCTGACAGACTAATTACAGAATAGCTGTGTAATATGAACAATGCCTCCTCACTGGCATTTCCTTCTTCATTGCTATTCCAATTGGACAACTGTGATTGATTCTGCCATTTGGGATTTTGTGTGATTCTGTGTGATTACGTTTTAATTACTCCTGGTGGCATTTTCAGTCAATACAAACCATTTTCAAAGGGAGACCTGGGGCCCTATGTATCAAGCATCTCAGAGTAGGAGTGCTGATCTAGGATCAGGTTCCCCTTGACCATGTAATCTTATTCATTGTGATCTAAAAGTCAGAACTGATCCTAAATCAGCATTCCTACAAGGAAACAGCTGTAATACCTTCTGAAGGGATGTCAGGTGTTGATAAGAGTGTGGAACACACACAGTGTTGGTAACCTGGAGTGAGATGCGATCAGCAGGTCTCTAATGTGGTTTCCGCAAGACAGTTGCAGCTGCTACATTATAAGTTCATCATGGGTGGGGAGATGTTCCACTAAGCTATTTGATTTGGAATTTTAAGACCCCTTGAAGTATCAAAAAAATAAATACACTAATATATACACACAGATTCACTACATGGAACAGATCTGTCTGAAGTGTTTCTCCTATATTTGAGAGATATAAGAAAGATTGGAAAACATATTTGAACCTGTATTTAACCCCTTATTTTTGGCATGAACCAGTCAAAAGTTTGGACACAACTTCTCATTCAAGGGTTTTTCTTTATTTTTACTATTTTCTACATTGTATAATAATAGTGAAGACATCAAACCTATGAAATAACACATATGGAATCATGTAGTAGCCAAAAAAGTGTTAAACAAATCAAAATATATTTTATATTCTTCAAAGTAGTCACCCTTTGCCTTGATGACAGCTTTGCACACACTTGGCATTCTCTCAACCAGCTTCATGAGGTAGTCACCTGTAATGCATTTCAATTAACAGGTGTGCCTTGTTAAAAGTGTATTTCCTTCTTAATGCGTTTGTGCCAATCAGTTGTGTTGTGACAAGGTAGGGGTGGAATACAGAAGATAGCCCTATTTGGTAAAATACCAGGTCTTTGGTAAGAACAGCTCAAATAAGCAAAGAGAAACGACAGTCCATCATTACTTTAAGACATGAAGGTCAGTCAATATGGAAAATGCCAAGAACTTTGAACGTTTCTTCAAGTGCAGTCGCAAAAACCATCAAGCGCTATGATGAAACTGGCTCTCATGAGGACCGCCACAGGAAAGGAAGACCCAGAGTTACCTCTGCTGCAGAGGATAACTTCATTAGAGTTAACAGCTTCAGAAATTGCAGCCCAAATAAATGCTTCACAGAGTTCAAGTTACAGACACATCCCAACATCAACTGTTCAGAGAAGACTGTGTGACTCAGGCCTTCATGGTCGAATTGCTGCAAAGAAACCACTACTGAAGGACACCAATAAGAAGAAGAGACTTGCTTTGGCCAAGAAACACGAGCAATGGACATTAGACCGGTGGAAATTTGTCCTTTGGTCTGATGAGTCCTTATTTGAGATTTCCAACCGCTGTGTCTTTGTGAGACGCAGAGTATGTGTGGTTCCCACCATGAAGCAGGTGTGATTGTGTGATGGTGTGGGGGAGCTTTGCTGGTGACACTATCTGTGATTTATTTAGAATTCAAGGCACGCTTAACCAGCATGGCTAACACAGCATTATGCAGCGTTACGCCATACCATCTGGTTTGCGCTTAGTGGGAATATGATTCGTTTTTTCAACAGGACAATGACCCAACATGACTCCAGGCTGTGTAAGGGCTATTTGACCAAGAAGGAGAATGATGGTGCTGCATCAGATGACCTGGCCTCCATAATGTAGAAAATAGTCCAAATAAAGAAAAACCCTTGAATGAGTAGGTGTGTCCAAACCTCTGACTGGTACTGTACTGTTTTTCAAATGGTACTGGGGGACCTTCAGACTAGTCTTGTGAGGCTTGTGGGCACCCTGTAGCAAAACAACCAACATGTACATGTTTGTGAGAGTCTCACCTTTGCACAGGGTCATAGTATAATATATAATATATTTTGCATTGTATGCGTCTCAATCCACCGCATCCGCCTGTGTCGAACTCCCCCATCTGCGGTGAAAGGTGACAGAGCTAGAGCGGTGTTTGTCAGACCATGACACATCCTGATGGGGTTCTCCGTTTTGCTCTACGACCTCCACAAGTGTCAGGAGACTCATCTGAAGTTGGTACAGCTGATCTGCCAACTTCTGTCTGAGTTAATATTAAGTCTGGGCTAATATTATTAGTGTGTAGCCCAAACAGGGTAGCCCAAACCTGGTAGGATTCTGGATTGTGACAGTATAACAGGGTAGAGTTATGGGATTCAATAGACTGATTGCAGTAATAGATATGGTGATCAGTGTTCTGAAACTAAGCCCTTACAGCTACAGTATGATGGTTCTCCAATAGCAGTGCATCAGTAATGGCTTTATCATTGTTATTCTGTTCAGCTTTTCATCTGTCACTGTTTCATCTTTCTCTCTCCATCTCTCTTTCTTTCTTTCGATTTATCTCTCCCTCCCTCTATTCTGTCTGGAGAGTTCTCTTTCCAGAGACACATTGTAGTTATAGATACGTATAGTGATTGAGACATTGTACCACGACTAAGTCCTTTCTGCTATGATGCTCAATAGTTCTCAGACCTGTCTGAACAGACTCCCATGTTCAGAACATTGAGGAACTTTGATTACATAGACAACTATGGGAATGGCAGCATCCTGACACAGGAGATGGGAATGGCAGCACGCTGACACAGGAGATGGGAATGGCAGCATCCTGACACAGGAGATGGGAATGGCAGCACCCTGACACAGGAGATGGGAATGGCAGCATCCTGACACAGGAGATGGGAATGGCAGCACCCTGACACAGGAGATGGGAATGGCAGCACCCTGACACAGGAGTTGGGAATGGCAGCACCCTGATACAGGAGATGGGAATGGCAGCACCCTGACACAGGAGATGGGATGGTAACACCTTGACACAGGAGATGGGAATGGCAGCACCCTGACACAACCCATCAGATCTACACAACCCAAGTCTGATTTAACATATCCTCCCCCTGTGCACACACACACACACACACACACACGCACGCACAGACACACATCACCACACACACACACCCGCACACACACATACAGGCGCACAGAGAGGTTCTTAATGACTGTGTTTTTTAAAATCTCAGGCTGAGCCTGCATGTGTTGAGAATGGATACAATTATTCCAAAACTTTCATAACTTACAACTTTTAAATGTCAGCAGTGGGTTAAATGAAGTGGTATTTGAAAAGAAAGGGAAAAAACGAAGAAAAGCTATTTCCCTCAAACAGTCAATACACAGCAAGGGGCTAATTGGATGTTAGAAACCTATGGAGTGTGTGCGTGTGTGTGTGTGTGTGTGTGTGTGTGTGTGTGTGTGTGTGTGTGTGTGTGTGTGTGTGTGTGTGTGTGTGTGTGTGTGTGTGTGTGTGTGTGTGTGTGTGAGTATGTGAGTATGTGTGTGTCCTCTCACCTCTCTCCACTGCTTGGTCTCCACTCCTTGGGTATAGAGCACACACACTGAGAGAGAGAGAGACAGAGAGACACAGCAGAGATAGAGAGAGAGAGAGAGAGAGAGAGAGAGAGAGAGAGAGAGAGAGAGAGACAGCAGAGAGAGAGAGAGGAGAGAGAGAGAGAGAGAGAGAGAGAGAGAGAGAGAGAGAGAGAGAGAGAGAGAGGGAGAGAGAGAGAGAGAGAGAGAGAGAGAGAGGGAGAGAGAGAGAGAGAGAGAGAGAGGGAAGGAAAGGGGAGAAATTGGACGAAAATACTAGTTATTATCAATCATTCAGCAATTATATATCCTCCAAAAACGCAAATCTAATCTCTTCACTATTATTGCCTTTATACAGTGGTGCTTGAAAGTTTGTGAACCCTTTAAAATGTTAGAGAGTAGATCAATACAAAACCTTTAGCTAAAGATCTGAGAACAAACATCAGATTGAGGTTAAAGTCAAAGCTAACAGCTATTCCTCAAAACAACTATCACACAAGAAGAGAGAGGGAGGGAAGGAGTGACAGATGAGCAGACGGATGGACGGAAGGACGAACAGACGGATGGACAGAAAGGGAGGAAGGTAGAAAGTGAGGAAGGTGGAAAGGGAGGAAGCAGGTAGAAAGTTGATTCATACTCACATGGGTCAGATTTTGAGAATGTGTCTTTATCTAGAAGATTCCTGAGTGAAAAAAGAAAGGGGACGCCTGTCAACAATAATCAACTTCAGAACTTCATTGAAATGCATCAGAGGGTAATTTATCCATTTGTTCTCTACTTAGCTTCAGTAATAACATGAGTCATTATTGTAACCAATCAATCAATCACATTTATTTATAAAGCCCTTTTTACATCAGCCGATGTCACAAAGTGCTCTACAGAAACCCAGCCTAAAACCCCAAACAGCAAGCAATGCAGATGTAGAAGCAAGGTTTCCCTAGAAAGGCAAAAACCCAGGAAGAAACCTAGAGAGGAACCAGGCTCTGAGGGGTGGCAAGTCTTCTTCTGGCTGTGCCAGGTGGAGATTATAACAATTCATGGCTATTAAGGTCATTATCTTTCTCCAAGATGTCCAAACGTTCATAGATGACCAGCAGGGTCAAATAATAATCATAGTGGTTGTAGAGGCTGCAACAGTTACATAAACTAGGAGTGAATGTCACTTGGCTTTTCATAGCCAGGCATTTAGATGCGGTAGAGAGCGCAGGTGCAATACAATAGATCGCAGGTGCGGTAGAGAGAGCAATAGAGCGAGAGAGAGCGAGAGAGAGAGAGAGAGAGAGAGGTGAAAACAGCAGGTCTGGGACAAGGTGGCACATCCGATGAACAGGTCAGGGTTCCAGAACCGCAGGCAGAAGAGTTGAAACCGGTACAGAAGCACGACCAGGTGGACTGGGGGCAGCTAGGAGTCATCAGGGCAGGTGGTCCTGAAGCATGGTCCTAAGGCTCAGGTCCTCCGGGAGGGGAGGTAGAGTGGGAGAGAGAGAGAATTAGAGGGAGCATACTTAAATTCACACAAGACACCGGATAATAACATCATATTTAACAAACTGACCCTAGCCCCCCGGCACATAGACTATTGCAGCATAGATACTGGAGGCTGAGACAGGGGGGGTCTGGAGACACTGTGGCCCCTTCCGACAATACCCCCGACAATACCCCCGGACAGGGCCAACCAGGCAGGATATAACCCCACCCACTCTGCCAAAGCACAGACCCCACACCAATAGAGGGATATCAACAAACACTAACTTACTACCCTGAGACAAGGCTGAGTATAGCCCACGAAAGATCCCCTCCACTGCACAAGTCCGAGGGGGCGACAAACCGGACAGGAAGTGACGCACCCCTCCTAGGGATGGCATGGAAAGCACCAGTAAGCCAGTGACTCAGCCCCCGTAATAGGGTCAGAGGCAGAGAATCCCAATGGAGAGACGGGAACCGGCCAGGCAGAAACAGCAAGGGCGGTTCGTCACTCCAGTGCCTTGCCGTTCACCTTCGCACCCCTCAGCCAGAATACACTCAATCATAGGACCTACTGAGGTGAGTCTTCAGTAAAGACTTAAAGGTCGAGACGGAGCCTGCGTCTCTCACATGGATAGGCAGACCATTCCATAAAAATGGAGCTCTATAGGAGAAAGCCCTGCCTCCAGCTGTTTGCTTAGAAATTCTAGGGACAACAAGGAGGCCTGTGTCTTGTGACCGGAGCGTACGTGTAGGTATGTACGGCAGGACCAAATCTGAGAGATAAGTAGGAGCAAGCCCATGTAATGCTTTGTAGGTTAGTAGAAAAACCTTGAAATCAGCCCTAGCCTTAACAGGAAGCCAGTGTAGAGAGGCTAGCAAGGGAGTAATATGATCCCATTTTTTTGGTTCTTTACTGTGAACACTAAAACTGTACCCGCTTTAAGTTCATTTTAACAGTGGCCAAGTAGGCTACTGTGGCTATTTGATTATAACGTAAGGCTTACCGTCAAAAACTATGTAAAAAATGCATCCCATAACATTTTAACATGGAAACTGCTGTTCTATCATTCAGCCTACAGTAGCAGCCAAAGTGCCTACATTGAGACTTGCAGGGCTTGACATGAACCTGTTCATCCACTTCATACAAGGAGGTGACTGAACATGTTGTTGTTTAACACATCATTATTCCCATGCCTTTATTACAGAGAATCAGACAAATTATGCTAATCAGCCCTTCTATCCTCCCCTCACCACTCAGCCCCGCCTCTCCTTGCCTCCTCCTCTACTCCTCACCACTCAGCCCCGCCTCTCCTCGCCTCCTCCTCTACTCCTCACCACTCAGCCCCGCCTCTCCTTGCCTCCTCCTCTACTCCTCACCACTCAGCCCCGCCTCTCCTTGCCTCCTCCTCTACTCCTCACCACTCAGCCCCGCCTCTCCTTGCCTCCTCCTCTACTCACCACTCAGCCCCGCCTCTCCTTGCCTCCTCCTCTACTCCTCACCACTCAGCCCCGCCTCTCCTTGCCTCCTCCTCTACTCCTCACCACTCAGCCCCGCCTCTCCTTGCCTCCTCCTCTACTCCTCACCCCTCCAGCGTGAAGGTGCAATGGCAGATATCCTGCAGGTTGTGATTGTGGCGCTGCTCTGAGGAATGATTACTACAGAAACACCAGGAGCAGTCACACACAACTCCTCTCTCTGTCTCTCTCTCTCGCTCTCTCTCTATCTCTCTCTCTCTCTCTCTCTCTCTCTCTCTCTCTCTCTCTCTCTCTCACTCTCACTCTCTCTCTCTCTCTTCCTCTCTCTCTTCCTCTCTCTCTTCCTCTCTCTCTCTCTTCATCCTTCTGTTTCCAAAGTAAACAGGGCCACATCTGTCTCCTGTTCCCATATTTCTCTCTCTTCACTCGCTCTTTCTCCCTCTCTATATATTATATATATATAAGTCTATATATTGTTTCTTATCAAAGTGAAGTTGATCCAATGCCTTGAAACCCTTAGTTAAACCGTTCTTGGTCCTTAGATAACACACACCTCAGATAGCAGACGCCAGATGCCACACACACACACACACACACACACACCTCATACTGTATGCCTCGCAGCCTGCTAGAACTGTTGCTGTCGCTGTTTTGTTTAAATGAGCTCACAAGCAACAAACCATGGTGAGAGAAACATATTAATACAACAGATGTATGAAGATTTGATTTGAGAGTGAATATTTAATATTTTGGTATTTCTATCTTCTATCTGATGCCCTTGGACTTATGATCACATCATGATAAATATTAAACATAGACACACACACACACACACACACACACACACACAAATACACACAAACACACACACACAAATACACACACACAAATACACACAAACACACACACACACTTGAATCACTGTTGAATAACCGTCCCAATAATCTCGTCACATACCAGTGAACTATGAGCAGGTGCTTTTGATTAAATTAATAAATTACATGCTTTGCTTGGCGACTATAATTTGGGTTATTCATCCATTCTCATATGACTAAATCCAATTAACATGGGATATTATCCCCTGAATCTCCACACACACATAAACACAAACACAGGCCCACATGCACCCACACGCATAGTTAGACACACACACACACACACACACACACACACACACACACACACACACACACACACACACACACACACACACACACACACACACACACACACACACACACACACACACACACACACACACACACACACACACACACACACACAGAGGGAGGCCATCTCTCATGTTAATCAATGCACATTTTCTGCAACACTCTCAACTGGCACTGTATTTCCCTGAGCGTGCTGTTAGGAGCGTTTCATTAAAATGGAGGGTAAAGACAAGGCATGGCATCATACGCATGAGTGGAGGCGTTTAAGTGGCTTACATTGTATGAACAAACTAAGAAAAGCCATGTTATTACAGAGGGCTGTATAACCCTCAACAGCCATGTTATTACAGAGGGCTGTATAACCCTCAACAGCCATGTTATTACAGACGGATGTATAACCCTCAACAGCCATGTTGTTACAGACGGATGTATAACCCTCAACAGCCATGTTATTACAGAGGGAGAGAGAGAGAGAGACAAGGTCTTAAATGTTACCACACCACCCCAGCTTTCCTCAACTCCCCCTGCGCTTTCCTGGACGTAATGAACCTAAGAGAGAAACACAGATACCAATGATCCTGCTGGATGTTTAATAGCGGCCAGAGAGCAACAGATACGAGTGTGTGGGGGCGTTAGGTTTAAATATAGAATGACGTGGGTGAGATGACGTGGCTGTAGACGCTACCATATCTATTTCTATCCCAATTACAGTTTCAATCTCTTTGGTGCATTTTTATATACAGTATGTGGTACATTTTCACAACTCTTAGTACAAACCTCCAACTCATACAGTCCCTTTTTCACCAAACTTAGTCAGTGTTTCATCTGGAAATAAGTTTCATATTGCAATACATATTCATATAAAGTAATTGGTTTTCACATTGCAATGCTCACATTAATTTTTATATGATTCACTTCTCGTGCTGAAATACCTTTTACTATTACTTAACTACGGCAGGTAGCCTAGCGGTTAGAGCGTTGGGCCAGTAACCGAAAGGTCGCTGGTTTGAATACCCGAGCTGACAAAGTGAAATCCCGGTTGATGTGTCCTTGAGCGAAGCACTTAACCCTAATTTGCTCCAGGGGCTGACCCTGTAGGTAGGCCATCATTGTAAATAAGAATTTTTCTTAACTGACTAGCCAAGTTAAATAAAGGTCAAATTAAAAATGTCTGACTGCCCTGAATTGATAATCCCTTAACCGTATAGTAAACCTCTAGATTTTAAGCAGGTTTGTCTACTACAGATAGGTGATAACTATATAATGAAAATGTATGTCTGTAAAGTAGAAACATATAAAGTGTGATATACTGCTGTAATGAACTATAATGATGATAACTATTATGATTTTTTTAATCTGATATTGACAAGAGGAGAGGGATTACACTGCTTTTCTAGAATGTCATTGGCCAATGCAGTTCCGTAATACCGTCCATTTACATAGCAGAAGCTTTTATCCAAAGTGATATTGATTCCAAACCTTTTCATATGTGACCGCAGTGGGAATCAAACCCACAACTACTGGTGTTGCTAGTGCAATGCTCTTACGAACTGAACCACATTCAGGGCCACTACCATACAGTCAAGCACATGCACAGATAGGGCTGTACCTGTACAGAGCACATACCCATCTGCGCTACCAGTCTTGAAAGTGCTCTTTTGTTTTGGGTAAAAAAAGTATATATATATACAGTATATATATATATATACAGTATATATAAATAAAGTATATATATATACAGTTGTTTGTCGTTGTTGTTCTGAACTCACTGCAAATTCACGTTGAATAAGTGTCATTTAACTAACGATTAAAATGTGGCCATCTATCGATTTATGTAACTAAATAATCAAGGTCATAATTGCTCAACGAGTTTGTAACAACGGTTGCACAAACACACATTGTACAGAATGTGAGCCAGTTCAGAGGGCACAGGTGGCACAGGTGAGTTGAATGTTGATACCAACAATGGATGGAGGAGGAAGAGTACGTGTAAGAGGTGGTGGACGAGGAGGAAGAGTAAGAGTACGAGGACAAGGACGAGGAAGAGCAAGACCAAGAGCAGTAATTTTTTGAGCTGATCCTCTGTGGCCACCGTAGTCAGGACATTCAGAGAAGAGAACAGGTCATTGTTTCTTTTTATTTTGGTCATTGAAAGTTTACTGTATACATTTGATTCAGTACATCACTTTGTCAATAGAAAGGGGACTGGGGAATAAAATAATACTTTCCTTACCATACAATATTTTACGTATAGAAGTATTGTCCACTACTATTTTTACTGTATGTATACGTTTGTAAGAGCATTTTCCCTTTTTGTAGAATTGTAAGACGACCACATGAGGGTGGAAGGACTGCTATGTTCTCCCAACAGCAAGAGGCTCTCATTGTTGATATGGTCCTTCAAAACAATGCCATCCGACTGCGTGAAATACAGCAAAGAGTTGTTGAACACAATGTAAACTTTGAAGGAATCAACAGTGTCAGCCTTTCTACCATTGACCGTGTCCTCCAGCGCATCAGGGTACGCATGAAGCAGGTGTAAAGAGTGCCCTTTGAGCGCAAATCAGAAAGGGTCAAAGATCTACGATTTCAGTATGTGCAAGTAAGTGTACACTCAGACACTTTCAGCGCTGATGCTTACTGTACAATGCTATGCTACTAGCCTACTGTTACTGTAAACTGCACTATATTGTAGTGTATGTAAATCAGGAGTGCATACAAATACACTATTGCAGAAGGCTGTCTTTCTGTATCACTTACTAAACTACTTATTTATCTATTTTTATATAGAGAGAGTGTTTGAATTTGATTCCATGGAAACGCCCCATTAATACATTTTTGTAGATGAAGCAGGGTTCTATCTGGCGAAGAGGAGAAGTAGAGGCAGGAACATAGTTGGCCAACGTGCCATTGTGGAAGTCCCTGGCCAGCGTGGTGGCAACGTGCCATTGTGGAAGTCCCTGGCCAGCGTGGTGGCAACGTGCCATTGTGGAAGTCCCTGGCCAGCGTGGTGGCAACGTGCCATTGTGGAAGTCCCTGGCCAGTGTGGTGGCAACGTGCCATTGTGGAAGTCCCTGGCCAGCGTGGTGGCAACAAGTTTCTTTGTTCTTTGGGCTTTTGCAGGTGGACTACTGTATTTTTATGCAAGTGCTGAATGTACAGACATTCAATACTGTATTACTTGCAGTACTTACAGTATACAATATATTCACTGTACTAAGTTGTGATTACTATACTTTTTGTTTTAATTGCAACATGCGTTTACTATATACAATAAACATGTTGTTCTGTAACTACATGTCCTGGACGCTGTGTTCTCCATTTTTTGATGTAGTGTCTAATGAATGCTCTGTAGTGTTTATATATTGACTGGCTGTGTAAGCATTGCTTGATTTTGAGCACAGATTAAACGGTTTTGAGGCGATTGTTTGATTTTGCCAGAAGAGTCAGGGGATTTGTGAATGTAGTTTGAAGATGTGGTTGTGTTTAAAGTGTTGAGAAAATGGGTAAAGGTTTCAAGAAATTCCTCTCCTCTCCTCTCCTCTCCTCTAGTCTCCTCTCCTCTCCTCTCCTCTCCTCTCCTCTCCTCTCCTCTCCTCTCCTCTCCTCTCCTCTCCTCTCTCCATCCTTCCTTCACGGTTCCTTAAAATCTCATCCTCCCTTATCACTCTCCCTACTCTTCAGTCCCTTCCTCCTGCTACACATTACTAGTGGATGAGTAGTCCCATCACTTAATGTCCAAGTAACATTCTATATTTAAACCAAATTCCTTATTTATTCAGCAGATATTGTTGTACATTGTAGGTGCAACTTAATACATCCAGAAAGAACTAGCCTGTAGTGTATCATTGATATGATTTTACATTCTGTGGTTTTATACTAAGCTCCACTTATAGCCTCTACTAGATTTAAGAGTCAACAATTGCTGTGTATTTGTGTGTGTGTGTTCCTGTTCAAACCCTTACAGCTGCTAATTCATATCTTCCAGCAGCCAGGCATCAGAGAGGGGACACAGAACTACAGCAAGAAAATAAATAGGTCATTGTAACAGTTCCCCTGTTTCTGGGTGGGAGTCTGGGACACACTCACACACCAACACACACTGTCTCAAATGAATAGTTAATGCTGCTGCTGCTGATGCTCCAGCTGTTACAGTCCTGTTAAAGTCCTGTTACAGTCCTGTTACAGTCCCCGCTTCCACATCCCTTCGGTGGGAATTATGTATCCATGGACATCATATTCCCTGTGGTGAGGTGACTTGTGACTGGTGTGACCTTAGCATGAGGATGGGGGTGGTGGCGGCTGGGGATATGGCAAAGAGGACTGGCATCTGTAGTTCTATTCCACTACTATGTGCCCAGAGCCACAGGGGGTCCAGCAAACTACAGACCGAATCAGAACGCCATGTTGGAAACAAACACTCCACCACAATGACATTCCAACCCTAGAATGTGACCTAGGTTCTAATCTACTGTCATGACATGTGGCAGTCATACACATTCTAAATTTAAAAAACTCTGTGCAGTTCTATTGATTTTGAATGCTGTGTTTTCTAAGGCCAAAAGCTCACTGGTGAGAGTATGAACATGAATATGTATACAAAGGTCTGTTTAACTGACCTTTCAGCTCCAGCATACTGGTTAAAACTGCTCATGGATAGCAGTTCAACCTGATGCTTTTGTAATCAGTATGTATTTAATATGCAGGCTGATGTTTTTGTCGGTGCTAAATGCCACTAAGATTGGGTTCACAATGGAGGAAGAGGGATATTATCAATGCATACTTTGCTAATTTGAATCACAATGAAAACAAATCGATCTGAAAAAGGTGTGTGCACACCTCACCAAAACATAGTCACATACACTGTCTTGTCATGTTCAAGAAACCAGTTTGAGATGATGTGAGCTTTGTGACATGGAGCGTTATCCTGCTGGAAGTAGCCATTAGAAGATGGGCACACTGTGGTCATAAAGGGATGGACATGGTCAGCAACAAAACTCAGGTAGGCTGTGGCATTTTTAAACAATGCTCAATTGGTACTAACCCACTGGGCACCCTACGTCATTTCAACGTGCATAATTGGGTCATATTTGGTTGAGACTATATTCACCCACTCAAAAAGACAGACAAAAGATAGTTGAATTTCCAATGTATTATCACTATGCTTTAAACCATCTAAAAGCACAACCAAATTCCAATGGAAAAACAATGTCAGTTAAATTTTCACCCAAATGTCTATCACTGTGCTTTCAACCAGTTCAAATGGGAATACAATACATTTTGTTTATTTATACAACAGATTAATGTGTTATCACTGTGCTTCATCTAATAGCAGATCCAAATTACCTGGATTACAGTTGAGATTATATTAAAAGTACCTGATCAATGCTATTTGAGATTCTGGAAAGATTTTTACAGCAATTGTGAAGATCTCCACAGACCTGCGATGACCTGTGTATGCTATCTTGAACACGCACGCTTTATATGAAAGAAGAAGAAATGTATAGTTACAGTTACCTCAAAATGTGGCCAAGGATGTGTTACTCATTTTAATGTTGAATGTTACATTAGTTTGCTAGATGGCCTTAACTATAGGCTATCTTTTGTACTTGCACTCAAAACCATGAAAAGGAAAAACCCAAGGAGGCCGAGATGCAAAAATAATATACTTAATTTAATCTATGCACGAAAGAATACAAAGGTGAAATTGCAATTTATTCCTGAAAAGGAGCATCCATTTCTGCCTTATGCCTTCATCAGTATGTTGAAGCAGTGGCGGATTCAAGCTGGCAAAGTTCTTCTCTATCACTCTAGATTGCACCTCAGATGTCAGCCACGTTGAACAGTTGTCAGTTGTGATTAGAATTGTGTCACTGAAGGAGGAGCCCCACATAAAGGAACATTTATTGGGTTTTTGGAGGCATAGGAGTCCACGGGCCATCATTTGGCATCCCTGATTCTCAAAAGATAAGAGGAGATAAAAAATCCTTTTGAGGACTGCAGAGGACAGTCTTATGATAATGGGGCCAACATGAGAGGCAAAAACAAAGGTGTCCAAGCCAGACGCGAGGAAATGAATCCAAGAGCTCTATTTGTGCAATGTGGGGCTCACACATTGAACCTGGTTGTGGCTGATGCTGCTAAAAGTTCTGTCGATGAAACAGGTTACTTTGGGATCTTACACAAACTGTACACCTTGTTCTCCACACAGCGATGGGCCATCCTGAAAAAACATGTGGACATCACTTTGAAGATGTGGACTGAGACAAGGTGGGAGAGTAACGTTAAGAGTGTCGAGCCACTGAGGTATCAGGCAGCAGCGGAGAGGCACTGATTGAGGTGTGGGATCGAACCAAAGACCCTGTGATAAAGATTGAGGCCCAGTCCTTATCAGAGGAGGTGGGATCATACCGCTTCAGCATCTGTACAGTGGTGTGGTATGACATTTTGAGACAGATCCAACATGTGAGCAAGCTGATGCAGTCTCCCAGTATGCATGTGGATGTTGCAGTCAGTCTGCTCAGAAAGACAGATAGAGGTCTCAGCAACTACAGGGCAACAGGCTTTATGACGGCACAAACGTCAGCCAAGGATATTTGTAAGGGTATGAATGTAGAGACCGTTCTACAACAAAAAAAGGCTGAGATCCACAAAGTGGCACTTTTCATACCAACCATTTGATTATCCTTTGAGTGATGCTGCCACCTCAGCCATTCAGGAAAGACTTTCCACATTGGAAAATGTGGGAGAGATGTTTGGAGTGCTGTCAACCTTCCAAAGTCTCTCAAATGAGGAGCTGACAGAACAATGTGAGGCCCTTAGTATGACACTGCACTATAAAGAACACTCAGACTTGGATGGCAGAGAGCTTGCACAGGAACTGAAGAACTTGCCTGACTTGCCATCGAAGACCATGACCCTGCTTGAGCTGCTGATATTTATACATGAAAGGGAGCTCTCAGAAATGTATCCAAATTTGTGGAATTGTAGTTAAGCTAAAGAAAGCTACAGAAGTTAAGCTACAGAAAGCTACAGTAGTTCACCTACAGAAAGCTACAGTAGTTAAGCTACAGAAAGCTACAGTAGTTAAGCTACAGTGGTTAAGCTTTAGAAAGTTACAGTAGTTAAGCTAGAGAAAGCTACAGTAGTTCACCTACAGAAAGCTACAGTAGTTAAGCTACAGAAAGCTACAGTAGTTAAGCTACAGTGGTTAAGCTTTAGAAAGTTACAGTAGTTAAGCTAGAGAAAGCTACAGTAGTTCACCTACAGAAAGCTACAGTAGTTAAACTACAGAAAGCTACAGTAGTTAAGCTACAGAAAGCTACAGTAGTTAAGCTACAGTGGTTAAGCTTTAGAAAGTTACAGTAGTTAAGCTAGAGAAAGCTACAGTAGTTCACCTACAGAAAGCTACAGTAGTTAAGCTACAGAAAGCTACAGTAGTTAAGCTACAGTGGTTAAGCTTTAGAAAGTTACAGTAGTTAAGCTAGAGAAAGCTACAGTAGTTCACCTACAGACAGCTACAGTAGTTCACCTACAGAAAGCTACAGTAGTTAAACTACAGAAAGCTACAATATGTAAGCTATAGAAAGCTACAGTAGTTAAGCTACAGTAGTTAAGCTACAGAAAGCTACAGTAGTTAAGCTACAGAAAGCTACAGTAGTTAAGCTACAGAAAGCTACAGTAGTTAAGCTTCAGAAAGCTACAGTAGTTAAGCTACAGAAAGCTACAGTAGTTAAGCTACAGAAAGCTACAGTAGTTAAGCTTCAGAAAGCTACAGTAGTTAAGCTACAGCAAGCTACAGTAGTTAAGCTACAGCAAGCTACAGTAGTTAAGCTACAGCAAGCTACAGTAGTTAAGCTGCAGAAAGCCGCAGTAGTTAAGCTATAGTAGTTAAACTACAGAAAGCCGCAGTAGTTAAGCTACAGTAGTTAAACTACAGAAAGCTACAGTAGTTAAGCTACAGAAAGCTACAGTTGTTAAGCTACAGTAGTTAAGCTACAGAAAGCTGCAGTAGTTAAGCTACAGTAGTTAAGCTACAGAAAGCTGCAGTAGTTAAGCTACAGTAGTTAAGCTACAGAAAGCTACAGTAGATAAGCTACAGAAAGCTACAGTAGTTAAGCTACAGAAAGCTACAGTAGTTAAGCTTCAGAAAGCTACAGTAGTTAAGCTACAGAAAGCTACAGTAGTTAAGCTTCAGAAAGCTACAGTAGTTTTCAATTTCAATTCAATTCAAGGGGCTTTATTGGACTGGGAAACATACTGTATGTTAACAAAGCAAGTGAAGTAGATAATAAACTAAAGTGAAATAAACAATAAAAATTAACAGTAAACATTACACTCACAGAAGTTCCAAAAGAATAAAGACATTTCAAATATATATAATATAGTATATATAATGTATATATACAGTGTTGTAATGATGTGCCAATGGTTAAAGTATAACAAATAAAAACGTCAGCCAAGGATGGTGTTTGTTATTCACTGGTTGCCCTTTTCAAGTGGAAACAGGTCACACATATTGCTGCTGTGATGGAACACTGTGGTATTTCACCCAGTAGATATGGGAGTTTATCAAAATTGGATTTGTTTTCGAATTCTTTGTGGATCTGTGTAATCTGAGAGAAATATTTGTCTCTAATATGGTCATACATTTGGCAGGAGGTTAGGAAGTGCAGCTCAGTTTCCACCTCATTTTGTGGGCAGTGTGCACATAGCCTGTCTTCTCTTGAGAGCCAGGTCTGCCTAAAGTGGCCATTCTCAATAGCAAGGCTATGCTCAGTGAGTCTGTACATAGTCAAAGCTTTCCTTAAATTTGGGTCAGTCACAGTGGTCAGGTATTCTGCCAGCTTCTCTTTTTGTTTTCTCATGATATGGTTGGGTCTAATTGTGTTGCTGTCCTGGGGCTCTGTGGGGTCTGTTTGGGTTTGTGAACAAAGCCCCAGGACCAGCTTGCTTAGGGGACTCTTCTCCAGGTTCATCTCTCTGTAGGTGATGGCTTTGTTATGGAAGGTAAAGGAAGGGAATCACTTCCTTTTAGGTGGTTGTAGAATTTAACGGCTCTTTTCTGGATTTTGATAATAAGCGGGCATCACCCTAATTCTGCTCTACATGCATTATTTGGTGTTTTACGTTGTACACAGAGGATATTTTTGCAGAATTCTACATGCAGAGTCTCAATTTGGTGTTAGTCCCATTTTGTGAATTCTTGGTTGGTGAGCAGACCCCAGACCTCACAACCGTAAAGGGTAATGGGTTCTATAACTGATTCAAGTATTTTTAGCCAGATCCTAATTGGTATGTCGAATTTTATGTTCCTTTTGATGGAATAGAAGGCCCTTCTTGCTTTGTCTCTGAGATCGTTCACAGCTTTGTGGAAGTTACCTGTGGTGCTGATATTTAGGCTGAGGTATGTATAGTTTTTTGTGTGCTCCAGAGCAACAGTGTCTAGATGGAATTTGTATTTCTGGTCCTGGCAACTAGACCTTTTTTGGAACACCATTAGTTTGGTCTTACTGAGATTTACTGTCAGGGCCCAGGTCTGGCAGAATCTGTGTAGAAGATCTAGGTGCTGCTGTAGGCCCTCCTTGGTTGGTGATCATCAGCAAACAGTAGACATTTTACTTCAGATTCTAGCAGGGTGAGGCCGGGTGCTGCAGACTGTTCCAGTGCCCTCACCAATTTGTTGATATATATGTTGAAGAGGGTTGGGCTTAAGCTGCATCCCTGTCTCACCCCACGGCCCTGTGGAAAGAAATGTGTGTGTGTTTTGCCAATTTTAACCGTACACTTGTTGTTTGTGTACATGGATTTTATAATGTAATTTGTTTTTCCCCTAACACCACTTTCCATCAATTTGTATAGCAGACCCTCATGCCAAATTGAGTCAAAGGTTTTTTTTAAATCAACAAAGCATGAGGAGACTTTGCTTTTGTTTTGGTTTGTTTGTTTGTCAATTAGGATGTGCAGGGTGAATATGTGGTCTGTCGTACGGTAATTTGGTAAAAAGACAATTTGACATTTGCTCAGTACATTGTTTTCACTGAGGAAATGAACTAGTCTGCTGTTAATGATAATGCAGAGGATTTTCCCAAGGTTTCTGTTGACGCATATCCCATGGTAGTTATTGGGGTCAAATTTGTCTCCACTTTTGTGGATTGGGGTGATCAGTCCAAGGATGATGTTAAAGAGTTTAAGTATAGCCAATTAGAATTTGATGTTTGTATATATTATCATTTCATTGAGGATAAAACACCACAGGCCTTTTTGGGTTGGAGGGTTTTTATTTTGTCCTGTAGTTCATTCTAGGTAATTGGAGAATCCAGTGGGTTCTGGTAGTCTTTAATAGTTGTGTCTAAGATTTGTATTTGATCGTGTATATGATTTTGCTGTTTGTTCTTTGTTATAGAGCCAAAAAGATTGGAGAAGTGGTTTAACCATACATCTCCATTTTGGATAGATAACTCTTCGCGTTGTTGTTTGTTTAGTGTTTTCCAATTTTCCCAGAAGTGGTTAGAGTCTATGGATTCTTCAATTACATTGAGCTGGTTTGTGACGTGCTGTTCATTCTTTTTTCATAGTGTATTTATGTATCGTTTTAGTGATTCACCATAGTGAAGGCATAGGCTCAGGTTTTCTGGGTCTCTATGTTTTTTGTTGGACAGGATTCTCAATTTCGTTCTTAGGTTTTTGCATTCTTCATCAAACCATTTGTCATTGTTGTTCATTTTCTTCCGTTTTCTGTTTTAAATTTTTTGATTTCATAGGGAAGCTGAGAGGTCAAATATACTGTTTAGATTTTCTACTGCCAAGTTTACACCGTCACTATTACAGTGGAACGTCTTGTCCAGGAAGTTGACTAAAAGGCATTGAATTTGTTGTTGCCTAATTGTTTTTTGTTAGGTTTCCACACTACATTCCTTCCATCTATAGCATTTCTTAATATTACTCAGTTCCTTTGGCTTCGATGCCTCAGTATTGCTCTGTTCAAGTAGACTTTGATTTTGCTGTGATCTGTGAACGCTCTGAGAGACTCTGGGTTGAGGTCAGTGATAAAGTAGTCTACAGTACTACTGCCAAGAGATGAGCTATATGTGTACCTACCGTAGGAGTCCCCTCGAAGCCTACCATTGACTATGTACATACCCAGCATCTGACAGAGCTGCAGGAGTTGTGGCCCATTTTTTTGGTTATGTTGTCGTAGTTGTGTCTAAGGGGGCATATGGGGGAGGGAATGCTGTCACCTCCAGGTAGGTGTTTGTCCCCCTATGTGCAGAGGGTGTCAGGATCTTGTACGGTTCTGGCATTTAGGTCGCCACAGACTAGTACGTCTCTGTCTCTACCTCTGTCTCTGTCTCTCTCTCTCTCTCTGTCTCTCTCTCTCTGTCTCTCTCTCTCTCCCTCTTTCTCTCTCTCTCTCTTTCCCTCTGTCTCTCTCTTTCTCTCTCTCTCTCCCTCTGTCTGTCTCTCTCTCTGTCTCTCTCTCTCTCCCTCTGTCTCTCTCTCTCTCTCACTCTCTCGCCAGCCTTAAATGAGCTCCTACTGGTCTCAGCTGCTGTGTCTCCTATCAAAGTCTATCTTACACACAACACACACCCAACCCCCCTCACACACACATAGCCAACAGCTCCCTGGTCAAGCTCAGTCCTGTTTGGTCCATGTCACACCTGTCTGTTCCACAGTTCTCAATAAACACCCTCCCTAGAGCCAGGGGCACACAGCCAGAGATAACGCACACACACACACACACACACACACACACACACACACTAAAATAGCCCCTTGGGCAGAGCATCAGATCTCTCCGAGGTGTGAATATCTCCAGAGCTAAGCTAGTGGTCAGGCCAGCCATTTCCCAGCACTGAACACTGAACATGTCATCCGTGTAAATTGAAGTAGAGCAGACTGCTACACGTTCTCAACCGGGGATACGCCACAAATGGTTCCCTATTACTTTTATAGCGCACTACTTCACTACTAATAGGATGCCATTTGGGATGTAGACTTCATGTCAGTGATGAAATTAGAGCAGACTCCTACATGCCCTCAACAGGAGACCAATTACTGTTCTCTACATACCACAGAAGAGAGCACAAGGTAGCAAACTTTTCTACTGTCTCCATGATCTTCTCTAACAGCACCTATTCTTGGCTCGGCTCATTTAGGAGGTTGTTTTAAAAATAAGTAGACTAGAAAAGTCAGTTGAATGTTGATGAACTTCTGATTTGAATCCAGTTCTTTCGCATTAGTGAAGATAAAGGAAAAAGGAATCACATTTAGACTATTAAGATGCACCCCAACATCTCGTCCACTACACAGTATGACTAAACTAAATCACACCAATCAAGACTGTAGTGATGGCAGCAGGTAAAGACATTCAGAATCCATCTTTATTGCTAGCCAATGTTGAATTACTGCGTGTTTCCTTAGCTAAACTAGCTAGCTAGTTGGCTAACGTTTGCTAGCCAGCTAGCTAGCTCAAGTTGACAAAAGCAGTTTCGGTCTGCTCTAAATTGCTCGTAAATATCTATATGTGCGACCTAGAAAAACATCACCCAGATAATAATTGTTGTGATTGTGCCATAGAGAATACACTGAGCGCAGATTGACGACAGTTATGTTTCCACCATTACTACAGAGAAAATGGCTTGTTTCTAGCAGTTAAAAAGATTACACATATTTGCAAATGACCAGTGCACCGTGTTGTATGGAGGTGCCTGGCGGCCTAAGGCGCAGTGCAACTGGGCAACTGTAGCCTATCGCAGGGGAACCTAGTAATGTGACAAGTGTTTCCCCTCCCAAGATTATACAGTGTTTCAAGTAGGATAGCAGCCTACACAAGAAACAACTAATATTGGTCGCAATGTAGATGTCACCATGATATAGTCTACTCAGTGGGGAGTGCAAGAATGGCAAAAACATCGGGACAGATTGTCCTCCTTAGCTGTCTCAACCCTGTGTGATTCGGTTCACTTGGCTCTCAGCTGTGCAAAATAAATCATTGTTTTACAGGCCAGGAGTGTGGCCGAACAGAGTTGCCCCTCATCATATATTGGGCTGCATCACAGCCTGGTACGGCAACTCCACCGCCGCAGAACGCAAGGCGCTTCAGAGGCTGATAAGCGCTCCATTGGGTACACACTGCCTGTCCCCCAGGACACCTACAACACCAGGTGTCGCCGGAAGGCCAAGAAGATCATCAGGGATGACAGCCACCACAGCCACGGCCTGTTCTCCCCGTTTCCATTACAGACGCGGGAAGCACAGGGGCATTATGGCGAAAAACTGGAAGACTGGATAATAATTTCTTCCCCCAGACGATCAAGCTGTTGAAGATCGAGCCACCACCACTCTCTCTCTCTTTGTCTCTCTCTCCCCCACAGCACACACACACAGGTACACAATATAGTTTTTACATTAGATTTGTAATTATTATTTGGTTACATATGTGTTAACTTCTTGTTACTTATTTTGTCAATTCTGTTGTTAAATCATTTTTAATGTTAACAATTGTAATAAATGTATTGTATGTAAAAATGTATAGTTTTATTTTTATTTTTACAGTGCAGAACAGATGCTAGACCACATGATGAATATGATTCAGACTGCTGAAATGTTATTGGTCGCATCTTTAGCAGATGTTAATGGGCGTGTTGTGAAATGCTTGTGTTTCTAGCTCCAACAGTGCAGTAATATCTAACAATTAACAACAATACACACAGATCTAAAAGTAAAAGAATGGAATTAAGAAATATATAAATATTACGACGAGCAATGTCGTATATCTCTCTTATTTTCTCTCTCTCTCTCTTTTCTCTCTCTCTCTGAGTATTTCTCTCTCTCTTTCTCTCTTGTTCTCTCTGTACAATGTGTGTGCGTGTGTGTGTGTGTGTGTGTGTGTGTGTGTGTGTGTGTGTGTGTGTGTGTGTGTGTGTGTGTGTGTGTGTGTGTGTGTGTGTGTGTGTGTGTGGTGTGTGTGTGTGTGTGTGTCTTGTTGTGCCATGAGATGTTGTTTTATCTGTTTTTTAAATCTGATTTTACTGCCTGTTCTTAACCCTTGTGATAACTATACAGTACATTGTTAACAGGACCAGTGTATTACCTATGGTAGAGTACAGTACATTGTTAACAGGACCAGTGTATTACCTATGGTAGAGTACAGTACGTTGTTAACAGGACCAGTGTATTACCTATGGTAGAGTACAGTACGTTGTCAACAGGAGTGGAGCAGTATTGAAGCCCTGCCAGTAATACACCATGAATGTATTTAATTCACTGCCATTCTGACTCACAATACCTCTGGCAACGGCCTTAACAAAAGCCATTCACATAGATTTGTAATGCCTTGAACTGTTAATTGGTTGGATATGGAAAGACTTGAGATGCGTGACAGATTGATGTATGATGCCATGTGGAATGTACAAATTTGGTGGAATTTTCTATGGAATTAATGTGTCGTTTGGTGACACAGAGATGGAGAATTTACATTTCAAGGTGAATGAATTGCTTTGCACCATAAATGTCGCAGTGGCAGTGCATTGTACACGGCTGTTATAGAACTGTGTGTAAAGAAACTATTTGATCATGTGGGCCAAATAAGACAAACAGATTATACAGATTCCATTCACATATAGAACACTGACACTATGACTGAATTAACACCCGCACGTGCCGTGCTCTCTGTCACTCACTGGGGAATACAACCAATGAATAAACACACACACACACCTGCACAATCACACATACCTTCACTAAAATAAATAATTCACCAATACACAAAAGTGCAATAGGAAGAGACAATGTGCCATTGAAAAACCTGTGTCTGAATCCAACTTCAGTATTTAACTGAATGAGATCATCGAGCACAATGAGATCAAATTGCACATCATCACACTTGAAAAAATTAACTCGCTCTAAAATCTGTGTGGGTGGGTTCCCCCTCTATCTCTCCAGAACTATCTTTGTTAACTTCAAGTGTTAATCGTGCCTCAGCTAACAAATACATGAAAATGGAGAGTGCATTAAGTGAATCAAGGCCACTTATTTGTCATATTCATAAAGTGTCTTAGAGTAGGACTGCTGATCTAGGATCAGGTCCTCCCTGTCCATATAATCTTATTCAGTATTATCTAAAAGGCCAAACTGATCCCTGATAAGCGCTGTGAATACAGTGTTTTACCTCTATGTAGAGGATGGAGTGCACATATAAAACACACAAATGTGTTCTTGTTTAACGTAATGTTCCAGCTCCAATACTTCAGCTGCTTCCATTCTCAAGGTACTCTGGATATTTTCCCTCAGAAGGATGCAGCAAAAGATGCAGCGGTGCAACCAACCCTCCCATCAGGCAGAGTGTTCAATAATACAGTAGAGTCTTGTTAGGGCTCAGTCCCACTCCAACCCTCCCTCTCAGCAGGCCCCCACTGCTCTACAGCAGCCCTTCAAAGAGGATCAGAGAGAGGGGTGTGTGTGTGTGTGTGTGTGTGTGTGTGTGTGTGTGTGTGTGTGTGTGTGTGTGTGTGTGTGTGTGTGTGTGTGTGTGTGTGTGTGTGTGTGTGTGTGTGTGTGTGTGTGTGTGTGTGTGTGTGTGTGTGTGTGTGGGCGGGGGGGACAGGCAAGCAGTTCCTCAATACAGCCTAGCTGTGTCCTTGGATGGAATCTGGTTAGAGATGGAAAGGAAGGTGAGGACAGGGAGAATGGGGATGGTTGGTAATGGTTGGTAGAATGGGGATGGTTGGTAATGATTGGGGATGGTTGGTAATGCTTGGTAATGCTTGGTAATGCTTGGTAATGGTTGGTAGAATGGGGATGGTTGGGGATGGTTGGTAATGGTTGGGAGAATGAGGTGGTTAGTAATGGTTGGGGATGGTTGGTAATGGTTGGGAGAATGGGGATGGTTGGTAATGGTTGGGGAACGGTTGGTAACTGTTTATAATGGTTGGTAATGGTTGGTAATCACAGAAGCACGGAGGGAGAATCAGAGAGTGAAAGGGGGAGGAAGGTGGGACGCAGCATAGAGCAGAGAAGTGAGAGGATGAATGTGATGCAAAGCTTTTATCTTTTAACATTTACATTTCAGTAATTTAGAAGACGCTCTTATCCAGAGAGACTTACAGTTAGTGCATTCATCTTAAGATAGCTAGGTGGGACAGGCACAAACAGATCAATTTTAGTGACTCTGAAAGGAAGAAAGGAAGGAAGGAAGGTGGGAAAGAAGGTGGGATATATATATATATGACGGAACACAGAATCTAGCTCAGATTCATCACTCATCTCAAATAGACAAGACAATATGCACAAAAAACACACACACACACACACACACACACACACACACACACACACACACAGCAATTGGTTTCTCACATCACTTAACTGACAGACTTACAGACACACCCACATCCACACATACCACACATACACTGAGGGTGCATCAAAACCGCACAACGTCCTGCAGCCTGTACGTTCCAGCCCTGAATGCTGATTGGCTGACAGCATTGGTATATAAGACCGTATACCACGGGTATGACAAAACATTTATTTTTACTGCTCTAATCACATTGGGTAACCAGTTTATAATAGCAATAAGGCATCTCGGGGGTTGTGGTATGTGGCCAATACCCCCTTGTGCCTTATTGCTTAAATATACACTGGAGTATAGGATTATTCAGCACCATTAACGACAACAAAAACTACATCATTAGACAACACAAGATGACACAGTGCAGCTGATCTAGTTATGTTTAATCCAGCTAGCTAATGTTTCTAAAGAGTGGCTGGATGTGGAGTGATGTACAGATGTTGGAGCTTAATTTGATCACCCTGTTGCAGGATAACTTTTCTGTAATGCAGGAAATGTAAAGTTTAAATAGGATTCTGAAGTTTGTAATTTCCACATTGAAATGTCAGACTAGATTTTCCCTTACGAAAAATGTGTCCATGAATTAATCCACATAATAATTCACATTTCCTGTTGCTGCAGGATTATTTTCCTGCTGTAGCATAGTGTATCAAATGAAAATCCCACATCTGTATGTAGACTGAAAATGACCTACATAATAGACAAACAAAGAGCAGAAATCTACCCGTGTAGATGCCTCCATTTTTTTTCAATCAAAGTGTAACTCCTCACTCAAAGAATTGACCCCTAATAAAAAAAAAATGATGTGAAGAACTCTACCCAAATATACCCCCTCAAAAAATAACTAATTAGCAGGAATGCAGTTGAAGAACTGCATACCAATGCTGCGATACCGACGACAACTCCCTGTCCTGTATTATTCAGCCGCACCCTACCTTGATCGAACGCAGATATAGCATATAGCAGATATAGCCCACACAAAACCCCCACACTGCCAGAGAATCTCCCTTATCTATGTCATGTATCTCTATAATCCGTTACCTTAACGTATGGCCAGTTAGAACTCAATGGGATTTGAAGACTACTTGCTGAGTGTTGTTCGTTATCAAATTTAAAACGAATTGAGTGTACTTTAAAGGTGTTGCCAAACATCACAGCACTCAATCAGCACACACAAAAAACCTTGGGATATTCAAACAAGTGGACATTGTTTCTATGCTGCGTCCACAACTGACTACTAAGGATTATAATAGCACAACTGAAGATGAAAGGCTTCCGGTCCACTGGGGTTAACAACTCACCTGCAGGAGACGGTGATCTCTACTTTAGTTGCGGGGATGTTCCCGGTGATGGGGTCGAACTCGTACACCGAGGCCATGTCCTCCAGCTTGTCCATCACGTCCCCCTCCATAGGGGCGAGCGCGAGGGCGAGCGCGCGGGGCGGCTCGGGAGCGATCCGTGACTCGCACAGCCTGGCCCCGGTCGAGCGCGTGTTGGGTGGTGATTGTGTCGTGTCCAAACTCCTGGTGGGTCGCGATAACACTGAGAGAGCCAGCCAGGGAGAGACACAGAGAGAAAGATTCAGGGAAACTGGACACCAACAGTCCTCTGAAGAAGAACACTTGGCGAACTATCTATAGACAGTCCAGTTTAGGCTGGGGAGACCCTAGAAGCGACCTGCCGCTCTGCCCGCACTAGCTACAGCTGATACCTTAACGCTCACGGTAACAGCAGGCAGCGCATCATAGGGGTGTAACCTGGTGACCTGCTCTCTGCGTGTCAAGAGGATCTCTACTCCATCCGCTGATGAGCAGACTGAGCGGACCTGAGGAGAGAGAAAGCGGTTTCTACACTACACTACTACTCTCTCTACTCCACCTCCCTCCCTTTCCCACCCTCCCTCCCATATGCGATTCCACTCGGGCGTTCCCAGCCAAGCCCGCCTCCCGGCTATATGCGCACAGATGGATGGTGCTGTAATGGCTTCATTCAGGTGTCATAGCTGGTCATCTATTTTGACACATATATCTGTGGTGTTTCTGTGGATTCACCTTAAAGCTACATTATAAAAACTATCCGTCAGAAAATAATTCACCGCGCAACAAACCCAACTTAATTATATAACGCTGAATCCGATGTATGTATTTTGCAGATAGTTAATGATTGCCATTTTAGTTATCGATTAATTAATTCAGTGTTGCCATTACATTACTGTGAGAGAGTGGCAATAGAGCATCATTAAACGCGCGCCTCGTTTCAGCACCACAGTAGTGGACAGCTCCCCAATCGCCTGCGCTGTTAGTGCTGCTTTTATAGAGCAATGCCCAACTCGTTTTCTGTGGAGGTTTATGAACACACAGGGAATCTCCAGGCTGTCTCTAAGCCACAGAGGATACTATATTGATGTTTTTTCATCCGTTAAAGTTACCCTCCACCTCAATAAGAGCTCTATTTGTTATTATCTCTCTCTCTCTCTCTGTCTTTCTCTCTTTCTCTCTCTCTCTCTCCTTTTCACACACACACACACACACACACACACACGCATACGCACACACACCCTAGGGAGGCAAAGCAAGGCAGTCAGGTAGAGAGCGGCTGGGTGTTTCCCTCTCTATACTAGGAAATTATTGAGCACTGCTCTGGAAATCAATTTATACCTCAACATGGGCTCACACCCGGTCTCTCTCTGTAACAGAAACTAGTCTGACAGTGACCTCTCTCTCTCTCTCTCTCTCTCTCTCTCTCTCTCTCTCTCTCTCTCTCTCTCTCTCTCTCTCTCTCTCTCTCTCTCTCTCTCTCTCTCTCTCTCTCTCTCTCTCTCTCTCTCTCTCTCTCTCTCTCTCTCTCGCCCCCTCTCTCACTCTGATTCCTGTTTCAGTGGTCTAATTACTGTATTTCTGCTCCTAGCTTGCATCATGGCGACCAAAATATCACCTTTCTGGAAGCAATTAGGAAAATCAAACTACTAGCGGGTGTTGTCGGGGACTAATGACGGCCCTGACGACAATGATGAGAATTTCTGTAATGGACAGAAAGGACAGAAATAACATCCTCCCTGTCTGTATTGTATCTTTAAAATAGACTTCTCATCCTCATCGTCAGTGTTGTGTTAATAACATCCATTAAAACCAACACAATAATCTAGAAACAGAGTGATCGTATTGAGCTGGGAAGCATTGTGCAATCCAACCCCATCTGGTCTGGGTATTTATACATTCCACTGCTAATGTTAAATATCTATGTCATCTTCTACAGGGGATAGTCCACATGATTTGAAGTATAGAACTTCCACTTTAGCCCCAAGCTGCGTCCAAAATTGCACCCTACCCTATGGGCCCTGGTCAAAAGTAGTGCACTATATAGGGAATAGGGTCCCATTTGAGGCTCAACCCCCTTCCACTCCAGAATAAAACACCTAGTGAACTTCTACTGAGGATGGACTGGCTTTGAGGGGTTAGTTCTAGCTTTGAGTCTCTCTCTCCCTCCCTCTCAATCTCCCTCTCTCTCGCTCTCTCTCTCTTTATAGAGACCAGACCACCTGCTGTATAGAGAGACCAGACCACCTGCTGTATAGAGAGACCAGACTACCTGCTGTATAGAGACCAGACCACTTGCTGTATAGAGAGACCAGACCACCTGCTGTATAGAGAGACCAGACCACCTGCTGTATAGAGAGACCAGACTACCTGCTGTATAGAGAGACCAGACCACTTGCTGTATAGAGAGACCAGATCACCTGCTGTATAGAGAGACCAGACTACCTGCTGTATAGAGAGACCAGACCACTTGCTGTATAGAGAGACCAGATCACCTGCTGTATAGAGAGACCAGACTACCTGCTGTATAGAGAGACCAGACCACTTGCTGTATAGAGAGACCAGACCACCTGCTGTATAGAGAGACCAGACTACCTGCTGTATAGAGAGACCAGACTACCTGCTACCCTTTGATTCTTGAAGAATATAGCTTATAAATGAGCTCAGTTCAACTGTCTTACCCCATCAGAACCCAAAATATAAACGTGTTTTACTCTAATGATTGAAAACAACAACAATTAACAAACAAATAGCCTCAAAACATGGTTAAAACTATACTTTTTGTATCATGGATGGTCAGTCCTTGCATCCATAACTGTCTTGAGAGTGATTAACTGGTTGGTTGGTTGGTTGGTTGGCTGGCTGGCTGGTTGACTAGCTGGCACACAGAGCTGAATGGCCACACAGGTTGTGGCTGGCTGGCTGGCTGGCTGGCTGGCTCTCTCTCTCTCTCTCTCTCTCTCTCGCCTCTCTCTCTCTCTCTCTCTCTCTCTCTCTCTCTCTCTCTCTAGTAGACTAAGGGCAGGGATGGGTAACTTTGAAGGGGGTGGAGGCCACATTACTCAGTTATTTGACTTACCAATCTAAAAACAATTAGCTGACATGGGAAAATTTCCTGACTGCTGATGCACAACCACATTTCGACATTGCACCTGTATTCTATTATTCTTACTCTAAAAAGTATTTTTTAAATTGGTCCTCAAAACTACAAAAGGGGGGCCATGCGGCCCTCGTGCCGCCAGTTGGCCATCCCTGGTCTAGGGTAAGGTACTTCATTTTCATTTATTTTTTATTTATTTAACCTTTATTTAACTAGGCAATTATAGGGGTCTGTCAAGTAAAATCTTTCAGAGCCTAAAAGCCCTTCAAAATAGAGATAGGTGGTCACAGAGGACCCAGGAATCGAACCCACATGACAACAACACAGTCAGCAAATCACAAGTGGTGCATTGTCAACACTGTACTGAGAGCTTTTAATAATGCCTGTCTTTAATACTAAGAGGTGAGTAGGTTACATTGAGTTTTTTTTATCATATCTGTTGTCAGTAGTTAAAACTGTATGCTGTGACACATAGGGGCTTGGCACATAAGGGCTGGGCTCCCGAGTGGCGCAGCGGTCACTGCATCTCAGTGCAAGAGGCGTCTCACATCTCATCTGACTTCTCTCTGTGTGTGACGGATCTCCGCAGGACATACCCTCACATCTCATCTGACTTCTCTCTGTGTGTGACGGATCTCCGCAGGACATACCCTCACATCTCATCTGACTTCTCTCTGTGTGTGACGGATCTCCGCAGGACATACCCTCACATCTCATCTGACTTCTCTCTGTGTGTGACGGATCTCCGCAGGACATACCCTCACATCTCATCTGACTTCTCTCTGTGTGTGACGGCAGTGTATGGGTGTGGCTAAAAGGCAGGTGAAACAGAGAAGTCCTCTGTTCACTTGTGAAACTTCTTGTTTTTCCACGACAAGTTTATGTTTGTAGCTTGTCCTAAGTGTGCGTCTACGTGTCTACGTCTCGGACATCATCAAGACCAACACACCAGCTCTCTCCCTTGACTCGGACATCACCATGGTTGAGTTGGCCTTTTACCCAGCAGTGGTGTTGATATATTTCTTTAGCGTGCTGCGTGCCAGTCAGGAGGGCCGGGTGGTGCCAGTGTCAACGTCTTCTGTCTCTTTGTCCTGGCACAGCCACTCTGCCTGGTGGAGGGGTACCACACTGGCATGCTCATGTATCTCATCACAGCCCTGGTGTCTTACAGCTTCCTGCAATGGAAGGAAACAGGAAATCCAGCTGTAACGGGTCGGAACGGGAGGGAAGATTCAGCAGATACTGCAGAAGGGGAGGAGAAGAAGAAAGAGAAGAAGACTAACAAAAAATAAGAATCTGGTCTGGGTCAGAGAGGGAGTGAAGAGGAGAAGAAGAAAGTAAAGTGTGTGATACCTCACTGAATCTGTGGTCAGTGTGAAGAAAATAAGGATTAGCATTGTGTTTGTTCTTCAATGTTAGTGAACTGATGTCATTCTGACAGGGAAAATAAACTATTGCTTCTGTTGCAAAGGCTTTAAAGGGGCTCCAAGTGGTGCAGTGGTCTAAGACACTGCATCTCAGTGCTAGAGGCGTCACTACAATCCCTGGTTAGAATCCAGGCTGTATCACATCAGGCCGTGACTGGGAGTCCCATAAGGCAGGGCATACCTCAACAGCATTGTCCAGGATTGGCCGGTGTAGGTCGTCATTGTAAATAAGAATCTGTTCTTAACTGACTTGCCAAGTTAAATAAAGGTTATAAAGAAATATATATATATATATATATATATATATATATATATATATATATATATATATATATATATATATATATATATATATGAGTGAGAGAGAGAGAGAGAGAGAGAGAGAGAGAGAGAGAAAGAGAGAGAGAGAGAACGGTCTGTTCTAGCAGTAGAGAAGCTGGTTTATTGGAGTGTCTATGACGCTTCAGCCAAATATGACATATGCTGAGATTGAGCGGCTGCCACACACACACACATAGTACAATGATTGGTTGGCTGCCACAACCTTGATGAGTCTCAGAGGGACCTTGATGGCAGGCAGACAGAGAGGCTGGGAGAGATGGAGACTGATGGGAAAGAGAGAGAGAAAAATAGAGAGATAAAGGGGAAATACGCTGAGGGAGAGACTGAAAAAGAGAAAGTCCCACAACCTCCACTGACGACTGTGAGTGTGTATGTTTGAAAGTGCAAACATGAACCTGTTCAACCTGCCTATAATGTTATCACTAACAAACATGAACCTGTTCAACCTGCCTATGATGTTATCACTAATAAACATGAACCTGTTCAACCTGCCTATGATGTTATCACTAACAAACATGAACCTGTTCAACCTGCCTATGATGTTATCACTAACAAACATGAACCTGTTCAACCTGCCTATGATGGTATCACTAACAAACATGAACCTGTTCAACCTGCCTATGATGGTATCACTAATAAACATGAACCTGTTCAACCTGCCTATGATGTTATCACTAATAAACATGAACCTGTTCAACCTGCCTATGATGGTATCACTAATAAACATGAACCTGTTCAACCTGCCTATGATATTATCACTAATAAACATGAACCTGTTCAACCTGCCTATGATATTATCACTAATAAACATGAACCTGTTCAACCTGCCTATGATGTTATCACTAATAAACATGAACCTGTTCAACCTGCCTATAATGTTATCACTAACAAACATTTTTCTCATCTCATATACGGTATGTTCTCATCTATTCATATTTAATACGGTCTAATAAAGGTTCTAAACATCAAATGAGATTATTAATAGAAGTAGTTAATTAAGCTCCATTATTAAAAAAAACAAGTATTTAAAATACAAATACTTCAATAAGCATGTGTTCGAACCCAGGTCTGATGATTACGACTGCATGAAGGTAACGTCTGATGTTCAGTTCTTCAAAGTTTAGAGGAATTTTCCACAGTGCAGTGAAATTGTTTCCTTTTGACCTTTTATGCTCAACCGTTCTCACAGTTATTCTCAATAAGATTTGGCTCATTGTTTGAACGCAGTGTGGAAACCACACACATTGAGTGTTTAAGCCCAAACTCTAAAAGAGGAAGTACTGTAGAATTAGGCTATGTAGTTCTGCTGATGTACCATCTTGGTTATCTGTTTAAACCCATGCAGATACTTTTGGTATGTGTCTGTAAGACTGTGATTAAACTCCCACTGTGATTAAACTCCCACTGTGATTAAACTCCCAGTCTTTATCCATCTTTCTCTGTCGTGGTTTCTCTCCCTCTGTCACTTTAGACCCCCCCCCCCTCTCTCACTCTCTCTCACTCTCTCTCTCTCACTCACTCTCTTTATCTTTCTTTCTCTCCCTCTCTCAGTCTCTCTCTCTCTCTCTGTCTGTCTCTCTCTCTCTCTCTCTCTCTAAGTTCCCGGCTTCTCTCATATGAAATCCCTCCACTCAACCACACAGTACCCTCTCTGTCTTCTTCAGTCTTTATGTGCTCCCCTGTCCTGCCCCATCCCTTTTTAAATCTTCTTTCAATTCCTCTCCATCTCCCTTATTTATATCTACCTATATCTCTCCATCTCCCTTATTTATATCTACCTATATCTCTCCATCTCCCTTATTTATATCTATCTATATCTCTCCATCTCCCTTATTTATATCTACCTATATCTCTCCATCTCCCTTATTTATATCTACCTATATCTCTCCATCTCCATTATTTATATCTATCTATCTATATCTCTCCATCTCCCTTATTTATATCTACCTATATCTCTCCATCTCCCTTATTTCGTTACAGTAGCTGTGTTGGGAAGTAGGGAGCTGACCTGTTCTAAGGTTTACTTTGTTACAGTAGCTGTGTTGGGGAGTAAAGAGCTGCCCTGTTCTAAGGTTTACTTTGTTACAGTAGCTGTGTTGGGAAGTAGGGAGCTGCCCTGTTCTAAGGTTTACTTTGTTACAGTAGCTGTGTTGGGAAGTAGGGAGCTGACCTGTTCTAAGGTTTACTTTGTTACAGTAGCTGTGTTGGGGAGTAGAGAGCTGCCCTGTTCTAAGGTTTACTTTGCTACAGTAGCTGTGTTGGGGAGTAGAGAGCTGCCCTGTTCTAAGGTTTACTTTGCTACAGTAGCTGTGTTGGGGAGTAGAGAGCTGCCCTGTTCTAAGGTTTACTTTGTTACAGTAGCTGTGTTGCTGCCCTGTTCTAAGTAATATGATAGAGGGTTTCTAATGTGCTGTATGTGTTGTAATTGTCTGGATTCATAAGTGGTAAACCTTGGTGTCATGATATTCTGTTATCCTGATGAAGTGTTTTGGGGCGGTTTTATGGTAGACAGTGAATGGCAGGATATTGCAGAATGTGTCCTTATGTCTAACACAGAGACACATTACATTTTTGTGCAAACAATAGTTAGTGAAATATTTAGGGACTATTGGGTAATTGATAAGGGAAAACAAAGTCTGGGAAACTTTGAGGCTTTTATTTACAATATTAATAACTAGAAATAGTTATTAGTGTATTGGGTCTCTGGGGAAAAACAAAGCAAAGAGAGACTGATGGAATAAGAAATGGGACTAGACCCCCCCAGAGAGCAATTATATAAATCAAGTGACAATTACATTAAAGAGACATTATACACAATGTAATGTATTATTGGTGGAAGGGAAGAGAGAGAGAGAGAGAGAGAGAGAGAGAGAGAGAGAGAGAGACAGAGAGAGAGCCTGTTTATGAGTGTGTGTATGGTGTGTGTGGGGGCATTCTGAAACATTATAAAGTAGTTACCTCCTCTCTAGATGTAATAGCTGCCATACATCACTGTGACAGTCTCCCGTGGAGAACCCTCAACAAGCTCAACCCAAACCAGTTAATGATCACAATCTGCACAGGAAATGAAGATGCATGAGAGGGGAATGTGATTGCTGCTGCCTCCAAGGTGTGAACGGGGGAAGACAGAGAAGGAGAATGAGCAAGGGCCTAATTTATAAACATTTTCTTAGATGTATACTTGAACTTAGTCGTAAGATCATTTCCGACGGTGTGCTTACGTTCGATTCATAAAAGATACTGAGCATAAAAAACCTTGCTTACACAGGTTCTAAGAAGCCCATTTGTAACTTACTCACGTGTGATCCAATCTCAAATTATTTTAAAATTGACGGCACCTGAACGTGCCTTACAATCAGCGACTTCCCCTTATAGAATGCTAATACAAATGAGGGTTTAGTCAGGAATAACCATGAAACAAAAGAGTTAAGCAAACTTCTTGGAAGACGAGATCGCTTGTGTCAGGATGCGGCTGAATGATGGCTGTGATATTACCGGACCTGTCACTCATTTCCCTCTGGAATGTCCCATTATCGAGGAACAGATACGGTTATAAATGGACAGATACGGGTATGGCATGATTACAGCGTGTCTTCCTTTCCAGATTAGGGGCTAAATCCGTGCACAAATCTAACAGAACATTTCTTAGGATGATAGCGATTATAAGCCATGCGCAAAAAAGTTGTCATGGAATTCCGTCTCTGAAAACTCTCTCCCTTCTAAAAGCACGGTTTTCAATGTCTTCCAATAAGGCAAGAACAGCCATGGTTGTTCTTGGTATAGAGAAATAGATCCTATCAGTGATGGTACAGAGAGATAGTAGAAGTGTTCTCGAATACAGGCTGTTTCACATCCGGCCATGATTGGGAGTCCCAGCGTCAATTGGCCCAGCGTCGTCCAGGTTTGACAGGGGTAGGCCATCATTGAAACATACGAATTTGTTGTTAACTGACTTGCCTAGTTATTGATTTATTGATCCATCATTAAATAATAAATGTAATTACAGCATTTACATGTCAAGGTATTTTCCATGGTATTTGGTCACATGCACATTGTAAGGAAAATAAAAAAAAATACCTGTACAAACATTTACAGCAGTCCATAAGGGGAGAAGCCTGTGCAATAAAAAGGCACCCGGGATGACCTTTGACCCTGTATAGAGTTTGACGCCGGTTCACAGATACTGCCAGAGACATGTTCATGCCCACTTTACAGCCACTCAATACATATTATACCAGCTCGGTCAGCGTTTGATTAGGCCTACATACCAGCTCGTTCAACGTTTGATTAGGCCTACATACCAGCTCTGTCAGCGTTTGATCAGGTCTAAATGCCCACAGCACAGCAGCCTGGGATATATTCAGTGAGGTAAAACGTTCAGAACGTCTCAGATAGAAATGAAAGCTAATGAATAGAGTGAACAACCAAACAAACAGGCATTCACATCTGTCCTGGACAAAACATATTTATATGTTAATGTTCTGTAACATTTCATCCTCCTGAACAGACTCCTGGAGTAAGGCTGAGAACGGTAACAGCTTCCGTACATCTATAGAAAAATAATACATAGAATGGACATATTTCCTACAGAATTCTGAGGACACTTGTCCTGTCTACTTATTATATTTCTATGTGTACTGTAAGACAGTGGGCCTGAAAGCAGAGGCACAAAGCTGAGACAAGGAGAGGTGTTTCAGAGGAGCTGAGAGGTTCACTGGTGCTGTGTATCTAGAGGTGAAAAGAGAAGCACAGGTATACTGATGGTCATATCTGCACACGGACGGGTAAGAAAGTTATAACTCGATGGATGGGGTATTAAATTCCCAAGAAGTCAAAACTGTGCCCAAATCTCAAATTATAAAAAACGTGTGCCCAAATTTGTGCCCAAATTATAATACAAATACACAGGTGATCCAGCCATAGAGAGGTACTGATGGAGACAAGAGAAGAAGCCTCTGAACCTACAGCAACAGTTGACGAGAGGGCTGTTTTTATAGGGCTTCCAACTGGAGAGTAAGGAGATTTGGGTGCATCTGTTTGGGTTCATTAACCCTTTGAGGTTAGGGGTCAGAATTTAGATTGTTATCGTCAGTGTTCCATCGCGGAATTAGAACACTACAGTAACTTTGTAACGGCATCAATTAGAACATTCAGTTGCAATGAGTTCTGAGGCTCCTTCTCCTCTCCACCACCATCACTACCACTATGATCATGCAGCTCTGTTCTACAGCAAATGTACATGTAGGGGCACATTAAAAGCACATTAAGTACTACACAGCTTTCTCTAACAGCTTCTGTGAAACACACTGAATGAATGGCTGATACTGTACAGTCAGTAGAGTACAGTAGACCATGCAAATATTCACTTACCTGTTCATTTAACCATAATGTATATTAAGTCAACTTATATCATACGCACATTTAGCTATTTAAGTATTTCTCTGCCATCGACCTGTATAGTATAGTTAACCATGCAAATATTCCTTATTTATCTGCAATGCCTATTTATAGCTTTTTGCACTCCAGACATCTTGTATTTTTATACTTTTTCATACTGCCGCACTATGTATCATGTATCTGTCTTTTGTGTATTTCGTTCTGGCATTTTGCACCTGCCCTGTGTTTTTTCGTAGCTGCTTGACAAAGAAATGTCCCCTCGGGGATCTATCTATCTATTCATCTGCATAGCTATAGGTAATTGGAACAGCTGTGGGATGAAGTTCAACCTTCATGTTCAGCCTGGTCCTGTGAACAGACCAGATGGAGGATTTGGTAAATGGGACAATTCAAGGAAAGATAAAGGGAGTCAACAAGGCATAATAGTTAGACGTCATTAAATATGTCATAAAAGGCTAGAGAGAATATATACTGTAGCTATTCCACTATGACAAGGGAACATCGACTGTATACTAAAAACTTTCAAATGGCTTTATAAACAAGGCATTTGGTAAACACTATGGGTTCTACAGAGACTCTAAGACTGGATCTGGGAACTATTGTCTACACTCCATCTACCTACAATCAGAGCCGAGACCCGCTCAGAATAACACAAAATCCATAATTGCTTTTTCTTATTTCTTGTTTCTCTTTATCGAACACTATTTACAACAAGTTAGCAGCATCAAAAGGTCTTAAAAGAGAAAACAAAATCGATTCAGTCTTCAAAGACACCTCTTCACATCTCTAAAAATACATTTGTGAGATTCCAATTGCATGCGATTCCCATTGCAGGAGGCTCCCATTGCAGGAGATGTCCATTGCAGAAAATGCCCATTGCAGGAGGCTCCCATTGCATGTGATTCCCATTGCAGGAGGCTCCCATTGCAGGAGATGCCCATTGCAGAAAATGCCCATTGCAGGAGGCTCCCATTGCATGTGATTCCCATTGCAGGAGGCTCCCATTGCAGGAGATGCCCATTGCAGGAGATGCACATTGCAGGAGGCTTCCATTGCAGGAGGCTACCATTGCAGGAGATTCCCATTGCAGGAGGCCCCCATTGCAGGAGGTTCCCATTGCAGGAGGCTCCCATTGCAGGAGGCTCCCATTGCAGGAGGCTCCCATTGCAGGACATTTCATTTGGGATCATTTTATTTTGCTATAATGGATCACCAATCCTTTCCTCTGATTCAAGCCATTTTGTCATGGTACAGTACACACTTTCCTCTGATTCAAGCCATTTTGTCATGGTACAGTACACACTTTCCTCTGATTCAAGCCATTTTGTCATGGTACAGTACACACTTTCCTCTGATTCAAGCCATTTTGTCATGGTACAGTACACACTTTCCTCTGATTCAAGCCATTTTGTCATGGTACAGTACACACTTTCCTCTGATTCAAGCCATTTTGTCATGGTACAGTACACACTTTCCTCTGATTCAAGCCTTTTTGTCATGGTACAGTACACACTTTCCTCTGATTCAAGCCATTTTGTCATGGTACAGTACACACTTTCCTCTGATTCAAGCCATTTTGTCATGGTACAGTACACACTTTCCTCTGATTCAAGCCATTTTGTCATGGTACAGTACACACTTTCCTCTGATTCAAGCCATTTTGTCATGGTACAGTACACACTTTCCTCTGATTCAAGCCTTTTTGTCATGGTACAGTACACACTTTCCTCTGATTCAAGCCATTTTGTCATGGTACAGTACACACTTTCCTCTGATTCAAGCCATTTTGTCATGGTACAGTACACACTTTCCTCTGATTCAAGCCATTTTGTCATGGTACAGTACACACTTTCCTCTGATTCAAGCCATTTTGTCATGGTACAGTACACACTTTTAAGTCTTTATCGTATAAAGTGCACTCAATAACAAAGAGAGATATTCACATGGCTCAGTGATCACTAGGCATCTAAAGATCTCAGGAAGTGAGTGTGAGAATTTCACCTTTCACCTTTCTTCTGAATGTTCAATTTGAGAATCAAACAGTTCGTTAATGTCTTTGTGACATCATCAGTATGAATAGATTAGAATGTCCTCTTCTCAAAGGGTTACAACAGGAGAGTCAATCAATGGAATGGAAGGAAGATTCTCTGATCACCTGTGCCTGGAGATAGTGATACGCCACACAGGTGTGTGTGTGTGTGTGTGTGTGTGTGTGTGTGTGTGTGTGTGTGTGTGTGTGTGTGTGTGTGTGTGCAGCCGTTTGTAGGGTGTCAGAGGGTTGGAAGATAAATACGTTTAATTTAGCAGACAGTAAATCCCAAGCCCTGCCAGGCAAGATGGATAACCTAAAAATACACAAGGATTTGAGTGAATGTGGTTGTGTGTAAAGCTAGGGATCACCCCCCACACTACCCCAACAGGCACACAGCGAACATCACACACACACAGCAGTTGCACAGGGGAAGAGCTGGCTGGCGAAACAGCTCCCATAGGGCTCTGGATAAAATTAGTGCACTATGTAGGGAATAGGGTGCCATTTGGGACGCACAGAAGCACTCTTCTCTGTCCTGACCTAGTTCTCCAGACTATTTCCATAATGCACATCTCATCTCATCACCACCTGCTAACACAGCAGCCAATAAGGCTGGCTAGCATTACCATTCCTTCATTCCTCTCAACACTGTCTCTGTAGTGTAGACTTAAGAGCTAGGAGAGCAGAGCTCTAAATGGGCGTCTGCAGTTACACTTACAGTTGAAGTGGGAAGTTTACATACACTTAGGTTGAAGTAATTTAAACTCATTTTTCAACCACTCCACAGTTTTCATGTTAACAAACTATAGTCTTGGCAAGCCGGTTAGGACACCTACTTTGTGCATGACACAAGTAATTCTTCCAACAATTATTTACAGACAGATTATTTCACTTATAATTCACTATATCACAATTCCAGTGGGTCAGAAGTTTACATATACTAAGTTTACTGTGCCTTTAAACAGCTTGGAAAATTCCAGAAAATTATGTCATGGCTTTAGAAGCTTCTGATAGGCTAATTGACATAGTTCGAGTCAATTGGAGGTCTACCTGTGGATGTATTTCAAGGACTTGAACCTCAGTGCCTCTTTGCTCGACATCATGGGAAAATCAAAATAAATCAGCCAAGACCTCCGGAAAAAAAAGTAGACCTCCACAAATCTGGTTCATCCATGGGAGCAATTTCCAAACGCCTGAAGGTACCACATTCATCTGTACAAACAATAGTACGCAAGTATAAACACCATGGGACCATGCAGCCATCATACCGCTCAGGAAGGAGACGCGTTCTGTCTCCTAGAGATGAACGTACTTTGGTGCGAAAAGTGCAAATCAATCCCAGAACAACAGCAAAGGACCTTGTGAAGATGCTGGAGGAAACAGGTACAAAAGTATATATATCCACAGTAAAACGAGTCCTATATCGACATAACCTGAAAGGCCGCTCAGCAAGGAAGAAGCCACTGCTCCAAAACCTCCATAAAAAAGCCAGATTACGGTTAGCAACTGCACATGGGGACAAAGATTGTACTTTTTGGAGAAATATCCTCTGGTCTGATGAAACAAAAATAGAACTGTTTGGCAATAATGACCATCATTATGTTTGGAGGAAAAATGGGGAGGCTTGCAAGCCGGAGAACACCATCCCAACCGTGAAGCACGGGGGTGGCAGCATCATGTTGTGGGGGTGCTTTGCTGCACTTCACAAAATAGATGGCATCATGAGGAAGGAAAATTCTGTGGATATATTGAAGCAACATCTCAAGACATCAGTCAGGAAGTTAAAGCTTGGTCGCAAATGGGTCTTCCAAATGGACAATGACTCCAAGCATACTTCCAAAGTTGTGGCAAAATGGCTTAAGGACAACAAAGTCAAGGTACTGGAGTGGCCATCAAAAAGCCCTGACCTCAATCCTATAGAATATTTGTTGCCACAACTGAAAAATCGTGTGCGAGCAAGGAGACCTACAAACCTGACACAGTTACACCAGTTCTGTCTGGAGGAATGGGCCAAAATTCACCCAACTTATTGTGGGAACCTTGTGGAAGGCTACCCGAAACGTTTGACCCAAATTAAACATTTTAAAGGCAATGCTATCAAATACTAATTGAGTGTATGTAAACTTCTGACCCACTGGGAATGAGATGAAAGTGTGTGTGTGTGTGTGTGTGTGTGTGTGTGTGTGTGTGTGTGTGTGTGTGTGTGTGCGCTCCCCCAGACTGGGTTTAGACACAGAGGTATACTGTGTAGTGTATACCTCCCTCCTCAGTCCTCTCTGAGGTATACTGTGTAGTGTACACCTCCCTCCTCAGTCCTCTCTGAGGTATACTGTGTAGTGTACACCTCCCTCCTCAGTCCTCTCTGAGGTATACTGTGTAGTGTACACCTCCCTCCTCAGTCCTCTCTGAGGTATACTGTGTAGTGTACACCTCCCTCCTCAGTCCTCTCTGAGGTATACTGTGTAGTGTACACCTCCCTCCTCAGTCCTCTCTGAGGTATACTGTGTAGTGTACACCTCCCTCCTCAGTCCTCTCTGAGGTATACTGTGTAGTGTCCCCAGAGTCCGGGTTAGTTCACTCTCCGGAGTCCGTGTTAGTTCACTCCCCGGAGTTCGTGTTAGTTCACTCCCCAGAGTCCGGGTTAGTTCACTCCCCGGAGTCCGTGTTAGTTCACTCCCCGGAGTCCTGGTTGTTATTGCAGGAATATTTAATAGAAGTAGTTCATTCAGTCAGTAGCTCTGAGTCTATGGACGTCCCAAGGACATTCTGCTTTTAGACCTCGGACAGATAGCCATTGTCTGGCACAGGAAAGGGTTTAGCTTGTTCAAATCACATCACACCTCAATGGCACTTGGGGGGATTGGCAGTTGAAACAGTTGTTTTTCCTTTCAGTTCAAGACACTCCTAATATGGATTTGGCCGGAGGAGAGTACATTTTGCGGCCACACATGCCATCCAAACTTTAGTCGTCCCGGTGATGAGTGGTAACCACGACGTCCTGCCGTGTCACACCTGATTGGTTGAGGTGTGAGGGTCAGAGGACAGGGGTGAAGGCCCTCAGTAAAGATGACCGCTGATGATGATGTCACACTAATGCTCCGCTCGACCGTCACCTCCGCTCGACTGTCACCTTCGCTGACCAGATCTTCACCGTCATATCACTAAAGAAAAAGAGAGAAAAAGAGAGAGAAAGAGAGAGAGAAATACAGAGAGCATGGTGGGATAGAGAGAGAGATAACAAAGAGAATAAGAGCAGAGAAACATTCAGTGACATACAGAGGGAAGGAGAGCAGAAGGAGGAGAGAGAGAGAGGGAGAGAGAAAGAGAGAGAGAGACAGAGGAGAGACAGAGGAGAGACAGAGGAGAGACAGAGGGGTTCAAGAGAGAGAGATGGAGAGAGAGAGGAGAGACAGAGGAGAGACAGAGGAGAGATGGAGAGAGAGGAGAGACAGAGGGGTTCAAGAGAGAGAGAGGAGAGACAGGAGAGAAAGAGGGGTTCGAGAGAGAGGAGAGACAGAGGAGAGAGGGAGAGAGAGGAGAGAGAGAGGAGAGACAGGAGAGAAAGAGGGGTTTAAGAGAGAGAGATGGAGAGAGAGGAGAGACAGAGGGGTTCAAGAGAGAGATGGAGAGAGAGAGGAGATACAGAGGAGAGACAGAGGAGAGTTGGAGACAGAGGGGTTCAAGAGAGAGAGGAGAGACAGGGGAGAGACAGGGGTTCAAGAGAGAGAGATGGCGAGACAGAGGAGAGACAGAGGGGTTCAAGAGAGAGAAGGAGAGAGAGAGAGAGAGAGGAGAGTGAGGTGAGAGAGAGGAGAGACAGAGGAGAGGGAGATGGAGAGAGAGAGGAGAGACAGAGGGGTTCAAGAGAGAGAGAGGGAGAGAGAGAAGAGACAGAGGAGAGAGAAATGGAGAAAGAGAGGAGAGACAGAGGAGAGAGAGAGGAGAGACAGAGGGGTATAATAGCGAGAGATGGAGAGAGAGGAGAGACAGAGGGGTTCAAGAGAGAGAGATGGAGAGAGAGAGGAGAGACGTGGAGAAGCGTGACTCAAATGCCAGAATCTTCAAACAGTTCCATTGTGACTCCCACACAGCACCAGAGGGACAACACATCAAAACCTACAGTTCACAGAACGAGACACAGAGATGATACCGCCTAGTCATTCACCATCTAGGGAGCACAAAGGAATCAGGTCCGAAATAGACATCAAACATCCTCCTCTGTGACATACAACCTCCCCTCAGATAGAGCAAGTATCACTCTCTCTATCCCCTCTCCTATCCTCTCTCCCTGTCCTCCTCCTCTCTCAGTTTCTCTCTTCACTCTCTCTGTAACCCCCCCCCCCCCACCCCCTCTCTAATAAACGTATCTCTAAGTAATGTTTCTAAAAGACTATAATTGCATTAGGAAGTTAAGAAGTGACTCTGCAGTTCTCCCTGTTTAGAAACTCCCAGCTGAGCGCTACCTCCTAAGTTTATGTGTGTGTGTGTGTGTGTGTGTGTGTGTGTGTGTGTGTGTGTGTGTGTGTGTGTGTGTGTGTGTGTGTGTGTGTGTGTGTGTGTGTGTGTGTGTGTGTGTGTGTGTGTGTGTGTCAGCTGACATGGACAGAAATAGGAGTGGGGTAATTCTATTGTCAGATCAATTCACAGTGAGAATACTGTAGTGTCTCTACCTATTATAGAATAAGTACGGGATCTTCATTTGAAGACAACGGGGGAAGAGGAGAAGTTGTGAAGACAGAGAAAGAGCAACATAGCTAGATGAAGAGAAAGAACATGATAAAATAAGGAGTGTACCAGAGGAGAGCGGAGGAGAGATTGTGAACAAGGGCTTTAGCCAGAAGAAGAGAGGGAGAGAAAAATAGAGAGAAAAGCAAGTGGCTTAATGAGTTCCAGAAGAGAACAGAGGCAACGGAGCGAGAGAGGGCTCTAGAGAGATGAACAGAATGAGAGTGTGGAAAGCGAATGAATGGAAGTACCAGAGGAGAGCAGAGGCGGGGTTGTGAGTAGGAGTGAAGGCTCATGGGAGGCTGGTAGCGCGACCCTTGATGGCCAGAACCCGTCGAGGTAGACAGGGGGTCAGACCTGGGACATAGCTCCATAACTTCACCCTGCAGTCACTGAGTTAGCGGGGGAGGAGGGGGAGGAGAAGGAGGAAAGGGAATTAAAGTAAAGGTTAAGGAAAGGAAAGGAAGGAAGGAAGGAAGGAAGGAAGGAAGGAAGGAAGGAAGGAAGGAAGGAAGGAAGGAAGGAAGGAAGGAAGGAAGGAAGGAAGGAAGGAAGGAAGGAAGGAAGGGAAAGAGGGAGGAGAGGGAGGAGAAGACAGGTTAAAACAGGTTAGTACAAGATGAAGATGAGTTCAGTGAAGGAGTACTCAGTCAGATGGTTTGGTGAGAGCGGTAAGCTTGAAAGGTGTTAGATGTAAGTACAGGAAGGACAGAGGCTGTTGGGGGTACAAGGAGGACAGAGGCTGTTGGGGGTACAGGAAGGACAGAGGCTGTTGGGGGTAGAGGGAGGACAGAGGATGTTGGGGGTACAAGGAGGACAGAGGCTGTTGGGGGTACAGGAAGGAGAGAGGTTGTTGGGGGTACAGGAAGGACAGAGGCTGTTGGGGGTAGAGGGAGGACAGAGGATGTTGGGGGTACAAGGAGGACAGAGGCTGTTGGGGGTACAGGAAGGAGAGAGGTTGTTGGGGGTACAGGAAGGACAGAGGCTGTTGGGGTAGAGGAAGGACAAAGGCTGTTGGGGGTACAGGGAGGACAGAGGCTGTTGGGGGTACAGGGAGGACAGAGTCTGTTGGGGGTACAGGGAGGACAAAGGCTGTTGGGGGTACAGGGAGGACATATTAGGTTGGGGTAGAGGGACGACAGAGGCTGTTGGGGGTACAGGGAGGACAGAGGCTGTTGGGGTAGAGGGAGGACAAAGGCTGTTGGGGTAGAGGGAGGACATATTAGGTTGGGGTAGAGGGAGGACAGAGGCTGTTGGGGGTACAAGGAGGACAGAGATGTTAGGGGTAGAGGGAGAACAAAGGCTGTTGGGGGATGTTGCCATCTCAGCGTCTCAGTAGTCTCCATGCAGTACAGGTCACTCAGATCTCAGCGTCTCAGTAGTCTCCATGCAGTACAGGCCACTCAGATCTCAGCGTCTCAGTAGTCTCCATGCAGTACAGGCCACTCAGATCTCAGCGTCTCAGTAGTCTCCATGCAGTACAGGCCACTCAGATAAACATACTGCACATTCTGATGAGAGGCCTGGTCGCATGCATCAGCTGAGCTCTACAAAGCCTGGTGACTAACTGTGTGGGGATGAGTAATTTCAAAAACATTTATCCTTGAGATGGAAAAATGTTTCATGCACCAGTCACTTGCATTTTACAACAATAAAGAGCATTTTCTCATTGGATAGTCATCGTAGTATCTTCTCAGAAAAGACCAGGTACAAAATATACTGTATTTCCTAACCCTCCCAATGTATTTGATTAGATTTTATACAGCAGTACTGTGCATCCAAGACAATCCAAGACAATCCAAGACAATCCAAGACAATCCAAGACAATCCAAGACAATTCAAGACAATCCAAGACAATCCAAGACAATTCAAGGCAATCCAAGACAATTTCCACCCTATGATTCTATCGTATGTAGTAATGTCATGCCTGGATGTAGTGGGAAATAATCCCAGGGAAAGTCTGGTTGTAACAACAACAACAATAGACTGTATATTGTTACAATAATGTTACAATAATGTTATAATAATGTTATAATAATGTTATAATGCTGTTATAATAATGTGTTACCTGGAAGCGGTGAAGATGTTTCGTGAGTTGGTGCAGATAGCGTTGATAGGGCTCTCGTGACCCCTGACCTCTCCTATGGGGGTGAAGTTGTCAACGTTCCACACCTTCAGCATGCCCCCCCGACACGCGCTCAGCAGCATGGGCCGACCTGGAACATACGCCAGTGCACACACCCAGTCCTTATGGGCGTTGGGGATTTGCTGAGGATAGACAGTAGAGAGAGAGAGCAGAACGTTGTGTTTAGTGTATTAGAGAAAAGGACCATTTATAAAAGTTTAGCAAAAAGACTCACAGCGTTGGGGATTTGCTGAGGACAGGAGAGAGGACTTTTATCAGGAAAAAGGATGCAAAACACACAGATCTTACAATAATCTGTTTAGGGTTTTGTTGGGGAAGTAAAAGGATTTTAGGGTTTTGTTGGGGAAGTAAAAGGATTTTCCAACTAGTCGTTGACTTGAATACATAAACAGCCTGGATATAATATCACATTCATATTTACTTTAGCAGATGCTCTTATCCAGTGAGATTTAAAGCAGTGAGTGGATACATTTTGGTACTTTTCTCATACTGGTCCCCCGTGGGAATCCAACCCACAACCCTGACGTTGCAAGCACCATGCTCTACCAACTGAGCCACATGGGACCCTATTCAGCATTCTATGATAGAAATCTGACGACAACAATAAATATCTGAAACACCCAGACACTCGCTCTTTCTCCCAATCTCTCTCCCAATCTCACTCTCTCTCTCCCGATCTCACTCTCTCTCTCTCCCAATCTCTCTCCCGATCTCTCTCTCTCTCTATCTCTCTCTATCTCTCTCTCCCAATCTCTCTCTCCCAATCTCTCTCCCGATCTCACTCTCTCTCTCTCCCAATCTCACTCTCTCTCTCTCCCAATCTCACTCTCTCTCTCTCCCGATCTCTCTCTCTCCCGATCTCTCTCTCTCTCTCTCTCCCAATCTCGCTCTCTCTCTCGATCTCTCTCTCTCCCGATCTCACTCTCTCTCTCTCTCTCTCTCCCAATCTCTCTCTCTCTCTCGAACTCTCTCTCTCACGATTTCACTCTCTCTCTCTCTCCCAATCTCTCTCTCTCTATCTCTCTCTCTCCTGATCTCGCTCCCTCTCTCTCCTGATCTCGCTCCCTCTCTCTCCTGATCTCGCTCCCTCTCTCTCCTGATCTCACTCCCTCTCTCTCCTGATCTCACTCCCTCTCTCTCTCTACCTGTGTGAGTTCTTGTTGCTCCAGGTCCCACTTCTTGATGCCGTTGTCTCGTGAAGCGCTGAACAGCACGTCTCCCTGGATGGCCAGACACTCGATGCCATCGTAGTGAGGAGGCTCAAAGTTATGGGCTGGGACTACATTACCCAGCATGCCCTCTGTCACATCAAACACCTGACAGGAACCAGGAAGAGAGGAGGGAAGCAGTCAAAAGACACAAGCAAAGAAATTGTCACCCATTGGGGTGCATACATGACTGTCTTCTGACAGGTGGAATCACTCCTACTCAACACTAGTTTCTCGATTGACAGAATTTTTATCTAACGTACAAAAACAATCTATCTACCTCATATGACAATGGGAAGTACATTTTAAATGATGTGCACTACCTCAATATGATTCTGCCCCAGTATGTAGTACCTTGACGTAGTGGTCCTTGGAGCCGGTGACGACCTGGTCTCTGCCCCGTACTGACTGACCTACAGTCAGACACATCACTGAACCTATGTGACCTGTCAGCTTCCCTAATGCCATCATCCTAGTGGGGGCGAGGGAGACAAAAAGACAGAGAGAGACAGACACGGTGAGAGAGAGACAGAGAGAGACAGAGAGAGAGAGAGAGAGAGAGAGACAGAGAGAGAGACAGAGAGAAAGAGACAGAGAGAGAGAGAGAGAGAGAGAGAGAGAGAGAGAGAGAGAGAGAGAGACAGAGAGAGAGACAGAGAGAGAGACAGAGAG
>CM042409.1:5203991-5303991 GCA_023634145.1 Thymallus thymallus
TTCCATATCTATTCCCATTCGTTAGATAGTCGTGTGGACTCTGGCCAATCACTCACTGTCTTTTTAATAGCTCTCGTTCCAGAGACAACAGAGAGTGACAATCAAAGCCTTTCAAAACTTTACGTTCTTATTACAGCGGCTTTACATCAGTTATTACATTACCGCTTCCCTGAAATAATATAATGGAATGCAAGGTATGGCAACACCTGTGTTAAAGAATGTTCTAAACCTGGCATCCCATATAATGAGACTAGAGGGAGATCAGTCTATAATAATGCAGTTATCTCTAATAATACAGTTATCTCTAATAATACAGTTATCTATAATAATACAGTTATCCATTATAATAGAGTTGTCTTTAATAATACCGTTATCTGTAATAATACAGTTATCTATAATAATACATGTATCTATAAAAGTACAGTTATCTATAATAATACAGTTGTCTATAAAAGTACAGTTATCTATAATAATACAGTATAAATATAATGCAAACAAGAGAGATGTAATAAGGCTGACAGCAGAATGATTAGAGCTGTGAGATGGATCTCTATTACATTATCACATAGAGAGAGAGAGAGAGAGAGAGAGAGAGAGAGAGAGAGAGAGAGAGAGAGAGAGAGAGAGAGAGAGAGAGAGAGAGAGAGAGAGAGAGAGAGAGAGAGAGAGAGAGTTATCAGCTACTGTACATACAGCTAGGTAAGGCCTAGAGGTTTTGCTCTAAATAACCACATACCTGTTTTCTTTCTCTCTCTCTCGCCATCTACTTGTCTTATTACTGTTTAGAGACTTGTCTAGGAAAGGGAGTCACAATGCTTGTGAGAATTGCCAATGCCTATGTGTGTGCTGTCAATGCTTTAGATTTATGCTATCCACTAAGCTGTTTAGGAATCTTATAGTAACCTTAGCTTGAATTCAGCTTGAATCCTCACCCATAGCTCTCCAGACAGAAAGGTTCGTTCAGATCCCATGAGTAGAGGGGAGGGACACTGCAAACATGAAACACCACACAGGTGGAAGGGGATTGGAGGCGGGTGAGGGGGGATCAATGAGGTTAAGTCATGCTCCACATCGACACCCACCCAGCCCGGGAAAGGAGGAGGGGCCAGCCGAATGACTGGTCAATCAGGCAAGAGAAGAGACAGAATGGAAGAGACAGATAGATATCTCTACCTGAGAACCTCAGAGATAGAGGAGTCGCTGTCATCCGACCTAAAGACAGAACAGGAGAGGAGTATGGTTAGGGAGAGGAGAGGAGAGGAGAGGAGAGGAGAGGAGAGGAGAGGAGAGGAGAGGAGAGGAGAGGAGAGGAGAGGAGAGGAGAGGAGAGGAGAGGAGAGGATTAGGCGGAGAGGACAGGACAGGACAGGAACAGGGTTAGGAGAGGAGAGGAGAGGAGAGGAGAGGAGAGGAGAGGGTAAAGAAAGGAGAGGAGAGGAGCAGGTTGAGGAGAGGAGCAGGGTAAGGACAAGAGCAGGGTAAGGACAAGAGAGGAGCAGGGTTAGGAGAGGAGAGGAGCAGGGTAAGGACAGGAGAGGAGCAGGATTAGGAGAGGAGAGGAGCAGGGTGAGGAGGGGAGCAGGGTTAGGAGAGGAAAGGAAGTTAGAAGCATATTGAGCGCTGTGGCTAGAGAAGGAAGGTTTATACTGGTTAAGATGTGGGTTAGGGTTAGGTTCAGGTACAGGGAATAGGGGATGGCTAGCCCTGTGTGACAGTCTGTTCCAGCCTGTGACAAGACAACAACATTAGAATTGACCACAGCAGAAACAACATCTGCCACTCAGACTAGCCAATGGAAGGGTCAGGTTTAGGATTAGGGGTGGTAAATGTATCAGACTAGCCAATGGAAGGGTCAGGTTTAGGATTAGGGGTGGTAAATGTATCAGACTAGACAATGGAAGGGTCAGGTTTAGGATTAGGGGTGGTAAATGTATCAGACTAGCCAATCGAAGGGTCCGGTTTAGGATTAGGGGTGATAAATGTATCAGACTAGCCAATGGAAGGGTCAGGTTTAGGATTAGGGGTGGTAAATGTATCAGACTAGCCAATGGAAGGGTCAGGTTTAGGATTAGGGGTGGTAAATGTATCAGACTAGCCAATGGAAGGGTCAGGTTTAGGATTAGGGGTGGTAAATGTATCAGACTAGCCAATGGAAGGGTCAGGTTTAGGATTAGGGGTGGTAAATTTATCAGACTAGCCAATGGAAGGGTCAGGTTTAGGATTAGGGGTGGTAAATTTATCAGACTAGCCAATGGAAGGGTCAGGTTTAGGATTAGGGGTGGTAAATTTATCAGACCAGCCAATGGAAGGGTCAGGTTTAGGATTAGGGGTGGTAAATTTATACATAAAGTTTAGGGGTTTGGTTCTGGGTTAAAAAAGGAAGGGATACCTAGAGTACAGTAAGGGATAAAACAGAAGTACAGTTAGAGAGGGAGGGCTTACTGTGATTGGGTGTGGGGTTTCCCAGGAACCAGGAAGTAAAGGAAGAGGAAGGGGCAAGGCAGGGAGAGGGATTTGGGTTATCGGCAGGGAGAAAGCAGTTGATTGGAGGGCAGGGTTGTCAATCAGACTGGACATCACAGGAGAACCCACCCACTCTTAGTTAGCTTTCTCTGTGGGAAAGATCTGCTCTGGTGTACTGCCTATTCCTGGCAGTGTGTGAACAGTAGTGCAATATAAAGGAAATAGGGTGTCATTTGGGACACATCCTATAAATATTTTATTGGTCAGCAGTAATTGTAATGCCAATTGGAAATTCAGATTTCTGCAGGGAGCAAAGCTGTTGGAAGGCAACAGAACAATATAACCTCCATAAATTCTACCATAGTATCTGCTTTTTAATACTGTATGAGGTTTATAGGGTTTGGCTATTAATGCCCAGCATACTGAATTATGGGTGCAATGTGCAATTGTACTTGTCACGTTCGGGTGTGTAGAGAGACCAAGGCGCAGCGTATCGATAGTTCGACATGTTTATTAAATGAACTGACGAACTATACAAAATAACAAATTATAATAATTAACACCCGTAGCACGAACACGAGACAACATAACAATGAACCACGCCAACGGAGTGGAACACAGACATATAAGTAAGATCCCTAATTAGAGGTAATGCCTAGCAGCTGCCTCTAATTAGGGATCCCACACACAACACCACACAGACGTAGAAATAATAGATCTGCCAGACTCTGACCATAGAAATATAGAGAAGCAAAGCTTCTCTATGGCCAGAGCCTGACAGTACCCCCCCCAAAGGCGCGGACTCCCGGCCGCAAGAAAAACAAACACAAAAACATGAGGGAAGGGTCAGGGAGGGAAAAACATCAAACATAAACCATCGCCGGTGGCGGTTCCGGCCCCGGCGAAGTGGATGTCCTCCTCCTTATTTCTACTGGGCCCGGACTGGGCCCCAGTGTGGCTGGCGATTCAGGCCATTTAAAGGGGCAACCCACCGGTCCTGGAAACAACAATGGTGGGGAAAAAATCTCAGGCCATGGAGCGGGGCAAATAACCGGGCCAGGACTGAGCACCGGTGTGGCAGGCGACTCCGGCCATATAAAGGGTCAACCCACCGGTCCTGGAAACAACAATGGTGGGGAAAAAAGTTCAGGCCATGGAGCGGGGCAAATAACCGGGCCAGGACTGAGCACCGGTGTGGCAGGCGACTCCGGCCTTTCAATCGTCACGGGAGGCTTCGGGCTGTCGAGCGTCGCGGGAGGCTCCGGGCTGTCGAGCGTCGCGGGAGGCTCCGGGCTGTCGAGCGTCGCGGGAGGCTCCGGGCTGTCGAGCGTCGCGGGAGGCTCCGGGCTGTCGAGCGTCGCGGGAGGCTCCGGGCTGTCGAGCGTCGCGGGAGGCTCCGGGCTGTCGAGCGTCGCGGGAGGCTCCGGGCTGTCGAGCGTCGCGGGAGGCTCCGGGCTGTCGAGCGTCGCGGGAGGCTCCGGGCTGTCGAGCGTCGCGGGAGGCTCCGGGCTGTCGAGCGTCGCGGGAGGCTCCGGGCTGTCGAGCGTCGCGGGAGGCTCCGGGCTGTCGACCATCACGGGAGGCTCCGGGCTGTCGACCATCACGGGAGGCTCCGGGCTGTCGACCATCACGGGAGGCTCCGGGCTGTCGACCATCACGGGAGGCTCCGGGCTGTCGACCATCACGGGAGGCTCCGGGCTGATGAGGCGCACCGACGGTCTGGTGCGTGGAGCCGGCACTGGAGGTACCTGGCTGGGCACACGCACAGGAGGTCGAGTGCGGGGAGTCGGCACGGGACGTACCGGACTGGAGAGGCGCACTGGAGGCCTGGTGCGTGGAGCCGGCACTGGAGGAACCTGGCTGGGCACACGCACTGGAGGTCGAGTGCGGGGAGTCGGCACGGGACGTACCGGACTGGAGAGGCGCACTGGAGGCCTGGTGCGTGGAGCCGGCACTGGAGGAACCTGGCTGGGCACACGCACTGGAGGTCGAGTGCGGGGAGTCGGCACGGGACGTACCGGACTAGAGACACGCACTGGAAGCCTGGTGCGTGGAGTCGGCACTGGTGGCACTGGACTAATAACACGCACCTCAGGGCGAGTGCGGGGAGCAGGCACAGGACGTACCTGACTGGAGACGCGCACTGGAAGCCTGGTGCGTGGAGTCGGCACTGGTGGCACTGGACTAATAACACGCACTTCAGGGCGAGTGCGGGGAGCAGGCACAGGACGTACCTGACTGGAGACGCGCACTGAAAGCCTGGTGCGTGGAGTCGGCACTGGTGGCACAGGACTATTAACACGCACCTCAGGGCGAGTGCGGGGAGCAGGCACAGGACGTACCTGACTGGAGACGCGCACTGGAAGCCTGGTGCGTGGAGTCGGCACATGTGGCACAGGACTAATAACACGCACCTCAGGGCTAGTGCGGGGAGCAGGCACAGGACGTACCTGACTGGAGACGCGCACTGGAAGCCTGGTGCGTGGAGTCGGCACATGTGGCACAGGACTAATAACACGCACCTCAGGGCTAGTGCGGGGAGCAGGCACAGGACGTACCTGACTGGAGACGCGCACTGGAAGCCTGGTGCATGGAGTCGGCACATGTGGCACAGGACTATTAACACGCACCTCAGGGCTAGTGCGGGGAGCAGGCACAGGACGTATCGGACTGGAGAGGCGCACTGGAGTGTAGCAGACAGCCGAACCCAGACTGGGCACCGGTGGAGCGGACTGCTCTGGCACTGGAGTGTAGCAGACGGCCGGACCCAGACTGGGCACCGGTGGAGCGAACTGCTCTGGCACTGGAGTGTAGCAGACGGCCGGACCCGGACTGGGCACCGTTGGAGCGAACTGTTCTGGCACTGGAGTAGAGCAGACGGCCGGACCCCGACTGGGCACCGGTAAAGCGGACTGCTCTTTCACGGGAGTGGAGTATGCGACGGATAATTCCATTCCGACATTTCCCTTTCTACTTCCTCCGCTATCTCCCACATTTCCTCCAGAACATCTCCAAAATGTCTCTCCAAATACTCCTCCTCTTCAACACTTTGCGCCCCCCATTTATATTTCGGGCACAGTGTATCCCAGATGGAGAGTGGTACTGGCTTGTTCTCCTCAAACCCAGACCACCCTCATAGCCCCCCCCCGAAATTTTCCTGGGGTTGACTACGGGCTCCATTTCCACGATTACGCCGCTGTCTTCCTTTTCTCTCCTTAGCTCCAGTATAACGCTGCTTGGTCGGGTGGTGGTTCATTCTGTCACGTTCGGGTGTGTAGAGAGACCAAGGCGCAGCGTATCGATAGTTCGACATGTTTATTAAATGAACTGACGAACTATACAAAATAACAAATGATAATAATTAACACAAGTAGCACGAACACGATACAACATAACAATGAACCACGCCAACGGAGTGGAACACAGACATATAAGTAAGATCCCTAATTAGAGGTAATGCCTAGCAGCTGCCTCTAATTAGGGATCCCACACACAACACCACACAGACGTAGAAATAATAGATCTGCCAGACTCTGACCATAGAAATATAGAGAAGCAAAGCTTCTCTATGGCCAGAGCCTGACAGTACTCCATATGATACCAGACTATCCCGAGAGCCATATGTATATATTTGGCTCTAGCTACATCTAGTATTCAGAACCTGTTGTTACTTTTTCATGAGAATCTTTGAGCTGTTTTTGTAGAAACTACTAAATGTTTTGGATGTTTTGTACCAAGCCCATAGGGATGTTTTGTACCAAGCCCATAGGGATGTTTTATACCAAGCCCATAGGGATGTTTTGTACCAAGCCCACAGGGATGTTTTGTACCAAGCCCACAGGGATGTTTTGTACCAAGCCCATATGGATGTTTTGTACCAAGCCCATATGGATGTTTTATACCAAGCCCATATGGATGTTTTATACCAAGCACATAGGGATGTTTTGTAACAAGCCCATAGGGATGTCATTGTTTTGGGAGGTGGGAGGACAGGAGCGTATGTTTGAGGTAGGAGGACAGGAGCGTATGTTGGAGGTGGGAAGACAGGAGCGTATGTTGGAGGTGGGAGGACAGGAGCGTATGTTGGAGGTGGGAGGACAGGAGCGTATGTTGGAGGTGGGACGACAGGAGCGTATGTTGGAGGTGGGACGACAGGAGCGTATGTTGGAGGTGGGAGGACAGGAGCGTATGTTGGAGGTGGGAAGACAGGAGCGTATGTTTGAGGTAGGAGGACAGGAGTATATATTCCCAGAAGATTTTATTTCTAGTGTGTAGGGTGTTCCTGATAGACTGTTTCAAGACAAAGAAATATGAATGTGTAAAACAGTTTGAACAAATGTATCCTTATGATGAACAATTTGCACCAAAGCAAAGTGAACACACAGTGCGTAGAGAAACAATAACTTGGATTGATTCTTGTCAAAACATACTCACAGAGGGATGGAAAATGTTCCAAAAACACGTTGAAACAATGTAAAACAACATAAAGCATTAAAAATGACCTGTCACTTAACCTCATAAGATAAACCCAACTTTACAATTATCTAACAATTACCCAATTACCACCCCCCCCCCCCAATAACACAGCCACCATCCTCAACTCAATTGGAACAAAATGGCTGCCAATGACACCAAACCCAAAGAGGAAGCTTGCCAGTTCCTCTGAGCTCAATTACCTAATCATGGTTTACATAATGAGAATCCACAGGCATCCTCAGGCAGCCCTAGCCCACCCTAGTACACACACACACACACACACACACACACACACACACACACACACACACACACACACACACCACTTCCTACACCAATCAGAGGATCATAAAGCCCACAACCTATCAGGATTAATAAAGATTATAAACTACAAAAACACAACCTATTAGGATTAATAAAGATTATAAACTACAAAAACACAACCTATCAGGATTAATAAAGATTATAAACTACAAAAACACAACCTATCAGGATTAATAAAGATTATAAACTACAAAAACACAACCTATCAGGATTAATAAAGATTATAAACTACACAAACATTTTAGAGGCTGACAATTAACTGCTGCTGTCACGATTCTTAGGAAGGACCAGGGCGCTGAGCAGTAGTGTGAATACATTCCTTTATTTGTGACCAAAAAAAGGAGAGACACACACAGGTGGCCACAATAATGAACTTAAACAGGATCCCAATTAGAGACAACGTATGGCAGCTGCCTCTAATTGGGGACCAACAGAAACCAAACATAAAGCCGCCTAGACAACCCTACTGTCAAGCCCTGACAGTAACCTCCAGACACCATAGAGATGTCTAGAGATCTTACTCTAGTCAGGACCTGACAGCTGACATTTCCAGAGCTGAGAACTAGAAAGCTGAAATTGAGACTGCTTGAGACTGTTGTTAGGTAATAAATTTAAAAAATGACCTATTAGCGAGCGCTAGAAGCACAAGGATTTCCCTACACCCGCATTAACATCTGCTAAACACGTGTATGTGACCAATACAATTTTCCAGTAAGAGCAGAGCCAGATTCTTTGCATGTCTATCTGTCTGGCAGCAGGACCTCCATTAGACAATAACACCTAGAAACCTGCAGCTAGACTGTCCATCCTAGGATAAATGAACAGCTGTCAATGCCAGGTGAGGTAAAGGAGACATGGACTGTTAACCCTGATCTTAATCTTAATCGATAAAACCATAGAACAACTCAGGAGGAGAATGATGAAAGAAATGAAAGGACAGACAGGAAGTAAAGATCGGATTGATCAGATGAGGAAGACGTATGGCTGAGAAAACTAAGAGCTTTGGAGGTTTTTCAAGGTGACAGTGTGTGAGTGTGTTTGTCGGTGTGTGTGTGTACTTACTTGTCCAGTGCAGAGCCCTGACTCTGGTTGCTGGTGAGCCTTGAGAAGACGTTGCGGTCATTCCGGGTTCTAAGAGGGGGGGAGGAGGGGGGAGTGAACCCATCAGCATTTCTGAGAGAGAGAGTGATAGGGGAGAGGGGTTGAGGGGAGGAGGGGGAGGGGCGAGGTGGACGGGGGTGGAGAGATGCGGGAGATTATGAGAACAGCTTACTTTCCGGGAGTTAAGTTTGTGTCTCATATTCAATGATTGATTGGTTGATTGATGGATTGATTGATTGGTTGATTAAGGGATTGATTGATTGGTTGATTCATTGATTGATTGATTGGTTGATTAATGGATTGATTGAGTGATTGGATGATTAATGGATTGATTGAGTGATTGGATGATTAATGGACTGATTTCTTTATTGATTGGAGGATTAATGGATTGGTTGATTGGATGATTAATTTATTGATTGATTGATTGATTGATTGGTTGATTAATGGATTGATTGATTGGATGATTAATAGATTGATTGATTTAAGTCAAGTCATATTTATTTGAAGACATTTCACATGGATCATTAAACAGAAATAACATAATGCAGGAAGACAGAGAAAATGGAATGTGAGGATTGGACAAAACAACGCTGTGACCAGCGGGAGACATTTAGCTACCTGGAAGACTGGCCTCGGTCATAAGACTTCCTCCTTGTTAGAGGGGAGGTGTCACCACCCCGAGACTGTCTGGGACTGATACACACACACACAGAGAGAGAGAGAGAGAGAGAGAGAGAGAGAGAAGAGAGAGAGAGAGAGAGAGCGAGCGAGAGAGAGAGAGAGAGAGAGAGAGAAAGATACAATGAGCATTAGCATACAGTAGCAGATGGTTAGAATTAACATGTAACACAGCCATAGCCAGCTACCATTGTCAATTACTGCTATCACAGACATATATATTCCCTAGATGGCTGCCAGCAGGAGTTGTTCTGAAGCCACCGTCCGCCACATTGGTACTCCCCAGAAGTTACAGTGCGCCATAGCATACGACTCACAAGGTGTGTCCCCTGACAGGCAGGTTGATGGTCCTGGACATCCGGTCTCTGAAGATGGGAAGGGTGAAGCTCAGGCCGCTCATACTGGTCCCGTTCTCCTGGATGTCTGTCAGGGAGGCCAGGGACTTAGTAATGTTCTTAGTAGACGGGTCTAACACAGGACCCAAGTACTCTGCTGATACCGCCTTCATCTGGGCTGACAGACGAGGCTCCATCTGGGGGAGAGGGGGGTGGAGAGAAGAATAAAAAAAAGTCAAATGATGTCTTTAATATAATAAACCTTGGGAGATAGTGCTATAGTGATCCTAGTACTCCTTATCCTACTCCTCCTCTGTTCCTCTGGTGATGTAGAGGTAAACCCAGGCCCTGTAGCCCCCAGTACCACACCTATTCCCCAGGCGCTCTCATTTGTTGACTTCTGTAACCGTAAAAGCCTTGGTTTCATGCATGTTAACATCAGAAGCCTCCTCCCTAAGTTTGATTTACTCACTGCTTTAGCACACTCAGCCAACCCTGATGTCCTAGCTGTGTCTGAATCCAGGCTTAGGAAGGCCATCAAATTCTGAAATGTCCATCCCCAACTACAACATTTCCCGTCAAGATAGAACTGCCAAAGGAAGCGGAGTTGCAATCTACTGCAGAGATAACCTGCAGAGTTCTGTCATACTGTCCAGGTCTGTGCCCAAACAGTTTGAGCTTCTACTCTTAAAAATCCACCTTTCCAGACATAAGTCTCTCACTGTTGCCGCCTGTTACAGACCCCCCCCAGCCGCCAGCTGTGCCCTGGACTCCATATGTGAATTGATTGCCCCCCATCTATCTTCAGAGTTTGTACTTTTAGGTGACTTAAACTGGGATATGCTTAACACCCCGGCTGTCTTTCAATCTAAGATAGATGCCCTCAATCTCACACAAATTATCAAGGAACCCACCAGGTACAACCCAAAATCCGTAAACATGGGTACCATCTTAGATATCATCCTGACTAACTTGCCCTCCAAATACACCTCCTCTGTTTTCAACCAGGATCTCAGCGATCACTGCCTCAATGCCTGCGTTCGTAATGGGTCCGCGGTCAAACGACCACCCCTTATCACTGTCAAATGCTCTGTAAAACACTTCTGCGAGCAGGCCTTTCTAATCGATCTGGCCCGGGTATCCTGGAAGGATATTGACCTCATCCTGTCAGTAGAGGATACCTGGTTGTTCTTTAAAAGTGCTTTCCTCACCATCCTAAATAAGCATGCCCCATTCAAAAAACTTAGAACTAAGAACAGATATAGCCCTTGGTTCACCCCAGACATGACTGCCCTTGACCAACACAAAAACATTCTGTGGCGCACTGCATTAGCATCGAATAGCCCCCGTGATATGCAACTTTTCAGGGAAGTCAGGAACCAATATACACAGGCAGTTAGAAAAGCAAAGGCTAGCTTTTTCAAACAGAAAAATGCATGGGACACTGTAAAGTCCATGGAGAATAAGAGCATCTCCTCCCAGTTGCCCACTGCATTGAGGCTAGGAAACACTGTCACCGATAAATTTACGATAATCGGAAATTTCAATAAGCATTTTGCTACGGCTGGCCATGCTTTCCACCTGGCTACCCCTACCCCAGCTAACAGCTCTGTACCCCCCACAGCAACTTTCTAGCCAAGTTAACAAACAGATCACTGACCACTTCAAATCCCACCGTACCTTCTCTGCTATGCAATCTGGTTTCCGAGCTGGTCATGGGTGCACCTCAGCCACGCTCAAGGTACTAAACGATATCATAACGGCCATCGATAAAAGACAGTACTGTGCAGCCGTCTTCATCGACCTGGCCAAGGCTTTCGACTCTGTCAATCACCGCATTCTTATTGGCAGACTCAACAGCCTTGGTTTCTCAAGTGACTGCCTTGCCTGGTTTTCCAACTACTTCTCAGATAGAATTCAGTGTGTCAATTCTCAGACCGACTCTATTCTCTATATATATCAACGATGTCGCTCTCGCTGCTGGTGACTCTCTGATCCATCTCTACGCAGACGACACCATTCTGTATACATCTGGCCCCTCTTTGGACACTGTGTTAACAAACCTTCAAACTAGCTTCAATGCCATACAACACTCCTTCCGTGGCCTCCAACTGCTCTTAAATGCTAGTAAAACTAAATGCATGCTTTTCAATCGAAAGCTGCCCGCACCCGCCCACCGGACTATCATCACTACTCTCGACGGGTCTGACATAGAGTACGTGGACACCTACAAATACCTAGGCGTCTGGTTAGACTGTAAACTCTCCTTCCAGACTCACATTAAGCATCTCCAATCCAAAATTAAATCTAGAATCGGCTTCCTATTTCGCAACTTCACTCATGCTTCCAAACATGCCCTCGTAAAACTGACCATCCTACCGATCCTTGACTTCGGCGATGTCATTTACAAAATAGCCTCCAATACTCTACTCAGCAAATTGGATGTAGTCTATCACAGTGCCATCCGTTTCGTTACCAAAGCCCCATATACTACCCACCACTGCGACCTGTATTCTCTTGTTGGCTGGCCCTCACTACATATTCGTTGACAAACCCACTGGCTCCAGGTCATCTATTAGTCTTTGCTAGGTAAATCCCTGCCTTATCTCAGCTCGCTGGTTACCATAGCAACACCCACCCGTAGCATGCGCTCCAGCAGGTATATTTCACTGGTCATCCCCAAAGCCAACACCTCCTTTGGCAGCCATTCCTTCCAGTTTTCTGCTGCCAATGACTGGAACGAATTGCAAAAATCACTGAAGCTGGAGACTACCATCTCCCTCAATAACTTTCAGAGCAGCTTACCGATCACTGCACCTGTACATAGCCCATCTGTAAATATCCCACACTACTACCTCATCCCCATATTAATTAGTTTTGCTCATTTGCACTCCAGTATCTCTATTTGCACATCATCATCTGCACATCTATCACTCCAGTGTTAATGCTAATTTGTAATTATTTTGCCACTATGGTCTATTTATTGCCTTACCTTCCTAATCTTACTACATTTGCACACACTGTACATAGATTTTCTATTGTGTTATTGACTGTACGTTTGTTTATTCTCATGTGTAACTCTGTGTTGTTGTTTTTTTCACACTGCTTTGCTTTGTCTTGACCAGGTCGCAGTTGTAAATGAGAACTTGTTCTCAACTGGCCTACCTGGTTAAATAAAGGTGAAATTTAACATTTAAAATTACACATGTGTAGATGCTGCCATCTAAAGGTATCTAATGGAACTACACACATCTGATTTCACTGACAACAACCTCTACTCTGTTTAGTCAACAGAAACTACTCAGATGCTTTAACTCTATCCAGTGAGGGTTCCTCATAACAAAAATGTCCTACGAGTCAGTAACATCCCAAACCACTGAAGAAGAAATGCTGATGTAACCTACGCCGGAAATCATCCTACCACATGTTCACCTACCTGGACCTTCATCTTGAAGTCATCCTGACTGGCTGAAGACTTCATCTGAGACACACTGCAGAGAGAGAAACAAAGAGACGTAAACACACACTAACAGAGTGATGGGTGATGATGAGTGTGTGGTGTTACTGTGTGAGGGTCAGCGTGATGATGAGTGTGTGGTGTTACTGTGTGAGGGTCAGCGTGATGATGAGTGTGTGGTGTTACTGTGTGAGGGTCAGCGTGATGATGAGTGTGTGGTGTTACTGTGTGAGGGTCAGCGTGATGATGAGTGTGTGGTGTTACTGTGTGAGGGTCAGCGTGATGATGAGTGTGTGGTGTTACTGTGTGAGGGTCAGCGTGATGATGAGTGTGTGGTGTTACTGTGTGAGGGTCAGAAGAGGATCATGTAGTCTCACCTGCCATCTGAGGCCTGGCTAAACTCTGACAGATCCTCATCAGTGCTGACATAACCATTCTCTGTGGACACACACATACAAACACCAACAGTGAGTGAGCGAGTGAGTGAGTGTGTGCGTGAGTGCGTACGTGTGTTTGTGTGTTCTCACCCTGCTGTACGTTGTGGATGAGTGCCTGCAGCTCGGGGATACACTCAGCCTTCTCTCTCAGTGCGTCCAGGATGATGTGGTTGTGGGCAGAGCCAATCACATCTGTCTGTCTCAGCTGGCCCTCCAACAGACGGATCTGAGACTCCTTCTGAGCCACCTGTAGCCCCTACAAACACACGCACGCACACGCAGGCACACACACACACACACACACAGGCACAGATGCACGCACATACACACACAAACACAAACACACAAACCTCTTACTACAACTGCCCTGCAGTCCTGGGAAGGACCAGCAGAGGGAGATATACATCAACTAATCAGACACTAAACTGCCCTGTGTTCATTACCTTATCAATGGAGGCCTTGAGGAAGTGGTCCAGCAGGTGTCGGGCCTCGGCCAGAGAGCAGGAGCTGATGACCACTGAGGTGTCCACTGAGTCCAGCTCATCCTGCAGGAAATACCCAGGCTTCAGTAGGCCGCACGCCACTGAGCTCCACACAGCACTAAGACATATACTACTACCAGATGGCTGTGGTCCTGTATGTGTGTGTGTGTGTTTCTGCCCTTGGGTGTGCATGTCTGCGTGTATGTGTGTGTGTGTGTGTGTGTGTGTGTGTGTGTGTGTGTGTGTGTGTGTGTGTGTGTGTGTGTGTGTGTGTGTGTGTGTGTGTGTGTGTGTGTGTGTGTGTGTATGTGTGTGTGTGTGTGTGTGTACCTTGGTTTCCTCTATCTGTATGAAGGTAGCTTGGCAGTCTGATAGGCTGTCATTGATGTAGTCAATGTTTGCGTTCAGAACCTCAATGTCCTCGTTCATTTCCTGGACAAGGCGGTCCTCTGTGTCAGGCCCATCCCCCTCTGCCATAAGCACCTCCCTCTTACGCAACAGTGCCTCCTGCTGCAAGGACAGCTCCTCACGCTTCTGTCTCACACACACACGCACACACAAACACACACACAAACACACACACACACACACACACACACACACACACACACACACACACAGGAAAGAGAAAACTCGCGTTAGCTATATCAACACAGCGATTAATTCAAGGAAGGGTTGAAGAAGAATGCATTTTTTAATATTTTAACTGGTCACTATGACAACCACTACAGACAGCAAAAACTAAGTATGTAACACTTTACTTATAAACTGCAGGGTTTTAACTGGTCACCATGACAACCACTACAGACAGCGAAAACTCTGTCTGTAATACTTGAATTATAAACTGCAGGGTACAACTGCATCATAATGAATTAAAAGTAGTGTTAGCAGGATGAGGAAGTGTCACTAGAGGACAGAGGAAGTGACCTCCTACAGTACCTTGATGAGTCGGTCCATGTCAGCCTCTACGTTGGTGATGGTCATCCTCTGCATGACGATGTCTAGGATCCTCCTCTCCAGTGTCTGCCACTTCTGACGGGCTGCCTTGGAGAAACTACTACTGCCCCCTAGAACACCCTTACGCTGCTGGACACGATTCCTACTCCAACACAGAGAGGAAGAGGATGGACAATACAGATTAAGTGCCAGTCCCATCACAGCTCAATCAATCCTCTGTCTACTGCTGGGGTGGGGGAGGAGAAGGGAGAGAATAGGAGAGTGAGAAAGAAAGAGAGGGGGAGATTTAGAGAGAGGTTGGGAAGGAAGGGGACAGAGTTGGGATAAGGGAGGGATAGGTAGACAGGGACAGAAAGAAAGAAAGAAAGAAAGAAAGAAAGAAAGAAAGAAAGAAAGAAAGAAAGAAAGAAAGAAAGAAAGAAAGAAAGAAAGAAAGAAAGAAAGAAAGAAATAGGAAGAAGGAGAGAGGAGATAGAGAGGAGAAGGAGAGAGGAGCGGGAGAGAGGAGAAGGAGAGAGGAGATGGAGTGTGTATCAGACTAAGAAATTAACTTCTGTGAATTCGATTTGAAGATAATCCAATAAATGGTTTTGTAAAAGGCACTCCTCAAAATTGAATGAAAGTTTATTGAATCGACAATTTCCTTAGGTAAGCAAATGTCAACATACCACATCTGAATCTGACCTTCTTATAGCTCAGACACACCGGTAGGATTGTCAAACGTTTGCCTGACGACAGTTTTTAGCACCTCTGAACAGGGTGTCAGCAGTTCATCTCTTTTGAGTCCACACAGCAAAGACTTTGAAGTCGTCAGCAACTCAGCCTTGTTAAAATACTCCAAACCAGAAGGTGACAGTAGCGTTGTTTGGCGAAGATGTCCATGTGTGTTGCTTTATGGTCTAGTCAATGTTAGCTAACTAGCTAGCTTGCTGCTCTAACGTTGCTATTGTTGTAGAAAGCCCTTGATAGTAGCCAGAGGCCACAGCTAGATAACTAGCTAGCAAGATGAGAAAGAAACAATTTAATTCACTCTCCATAATCACATAAAGCACAAGTTTAGCTAGCTGGCTAATGTTAGCTAAATTGCTAGCATTATTCGCTAGCTAGCTTTAATACAGATACATTTTCCAGATATTTCACCCAACGTATAAATCTGAAGCATCCGGTTAGCTTTTCCACTCACCACCAAATATGGTGATGAGAGGAAGCTCAGTGGCCGGCAGTGGGAGAAGATGATGTGAGATGGATTTTGGCTGACATTCTGCACATTTTCTCATCAATTAAACATTTTATCTCAATTCCCAAAACTAGAATCTGTTACAAACAGAGTGGACTATGTTTTGTAGACTTTACCCTTTGCCAAAGTTTTTAAAAATTGTGTTGTTTAGATGGAATGCAAGGGCGAATTGAGGTATTGCACACTCGCACTTCACAGAGGAGACATTCCCTAATTTGCTCCCATTGCAAACAACAGGCTGTGGTCTATCTTGAAGTGCGCGTGTGCATGCTACGGGCAGGTGTTGCAAAATCTCGACTCTCATGGTTTCATGGAAACTAATCCATTGGGATTTAATTATAATGTTACTAGCGACAGTGGCCAGGTAGCTAGCTTGGTAAAGCATTTAGTGTTGGGTGCATTGTGCTGCACTTTCATACGAAGTGTGTGCAACTGCCTCTCTGTTAGCAAGCTAACATTAGCTAGCTAGCTAACTAACTAATACGCTAGTGCACATTATCAAACCTAACAAAAAAATCCTTCTTCCAGCACGAAACTCGTTAGCTAGACATAAAAGATGTAGAAAAAAATATGTATAATGCAGCCTTGAAAATGAAAAGGATCAGACTTTTTTCCTTTTTTTTGTCACTCCTGTCGGCTCCCCCACGTGGAGGTTCGTGCTCTCTGATTGGCTCAAAGTCAAGTTGTAGGCCACTGCCAAGCATTGCGATTCTACAAATAGAAAAGGCAGTTTGGTCGATGCCAAACTGCCTTTTTGTTTTTGTTTTAGAAGGAACGGCTTGCCACTGTGACAAGTACCTATCGGCAGTCTATCGGCACTCAGATTCTCGGTGTGTTTCATGCTTTCTGCAGCTCACATGAAGGCACATAGGCATGCACACCGCAGGACTTTGGTGGCACCTTAATTGGGCACACGCACACGAACATACACACCCACCAGATACAAACACACTCATCCCTGCTATGCATCTAAGCTGACAATCCATGACACACTCCTCGCCGCGACTCACCCAACAACCCGTGTCCCGTTGGTGGTCATCCCTTCGCTCTGTCCCAGGTAGGAGTTCATCTTGGTGTTCCACTGTCTCACGATGTTAGACACATTGGTTGGAGTGGCTCTAAACCAGAATATAGACAACAGACACAAGCTGTGAAATAAGATTAAAAAGTATTGTTCATCATGACCTGTTGAGCATACACACTGTGTAGTGTAACAGATGTCAAGCTGGTTGCTTAACAGTATGTCTTCATCCCTCACCAGCTCACACTGAGACTAGATCTTGAGTCCTCTGTCTCACAAACACACGTGACTGAGCTCTTGACAAGTTAGACAGCTACACCACCAAAAAAGCTAGCAATTCGATGGTGCAGGTGGTAGCATTCCAAGCTCAGGAGTGAGGTTAACCGATTCAACATGGTTACAGTAGCAGTACTACCCACCTGTTAGACTCTGGTTCAGAGGAGGTGGTGTTGGCAGACAGTTCTGCTCCAGTGTCTAGGGGCTGTAGCCGTCTAGCCATGCGTCCAGACAGGGGTTTAGCCAGCCGTCGTAATGCTGTCACCTCCTGACTCTTTCTGCGTAAGACAAGCTCCTGCTGACGCTTCTGACTCTCCAACGACCTAATCTGGTACTGAGGGAGGGAGAGAGGTGGAGAGATGTCAGACAATACATGTGGAATACATAAAAAATAGATGTTAAATACATATATTAACCTAGAAAAAAAAAAAGCTCGGATTGAGTACAAGAACATCATAAGCGTATCACATATCTCCATGCATACACTTATATGTTACCACACATAAACACACCCTGACACACACACAAACACACACTGACACACACACAAACACACCCTGACGCACACACAAAACACACCCTGATGCACACACAAACAAACCCTGACACACAAAAAAACACACCCTGACACACACACACGTACCTCCTGTCGTCGCTGCTCCTTCTTGAGCTGAGCAATCTCTCTGTTCCTCTTTGCTTCCACCATCCTCCTCCTCAGCTGCTCCTCCTTCATCTGCTTCATCAGCGCCACCTGGGGACAGGAGGAAGAACTGCACTTAGCTGAAGCGAACCCTCAAACATGCTTACATACTCTTCACGGAGCATAGGCCACTGTTGACTCTGAGGAGAATACCCTAACCTATAGGCTATAAACGTCACAGGTGGAGAATACCCTAACCTATACGGCTATAAACGTCGCAGATGGAGAATACCCTAACCTATACGGCTATAAACGTCGCAGATGGAGAATACCCTCACCTATACGGCAATAAACATTGCAGATGGAGAATACCCTCACCAATACGGCTATAAACGTTGAAGATTGAGAATACCCTAACCTATACGGCTATAAACGTCGCAGATGGAGAATATCCTCACCTATACGGCAATAAACATTGCAGACGGAGAATACCCGAACCTATACGGCTATAAACAGTATTAGTTGACACAATTCTCTGCCTCCTACCCCGTCCTCCTCCTCTTCTTCCTCCTCCTCCTCCTCCACCTCTTTCTCTTCCAAGTACTCCTCATCCTCTCCCCACCCCCTCCTACCCTCTCCTCCCCTCTCCTCTCCTCCCCTCTTCCCTACTCTCCTCTGTCCTCCTCCTCCTTACCTTGGCTTTCTTCATATCGTTGACCTCCTGCTGTAGTTTCTTCAGCTCTCGTTCGTAGCGTCCCTGGTTCTTCAGTAGCCTAGCGTGTTCCTTCTGAGCCGCCTGTAGCTTCATCAGATCTCTGTTCATCTCCTTTAGCCTCTTCTCATAATCTGACTTGATCCTGCTAGCCTTCTCCTCAGTGTAGTTCTCCATGGACACTAGAGAGGAGAGGAGAGGAGAGGAGAGGAGAGGAGAGGAGAGGAGAGGAGAGGAGAGGAGAGGAGAGGAGAGGAGAGGAGAGGAGAGGAGAGGAGAGGAGAGGAGAGGAGAGGAGAGGAGAGGAGAGGAGAGGAGAGGAGAGGAGAGGAGAGGAGAGGAATACAGTACAGTTTGTACAGGTAACCCAAGGGAGGTTGCTGAAGCTCAACATAATGTCTGGATCAGTAAAGTGTGCCTACATTACCCATAACTCAATGAGGTTGTGTAGTACTCTGTCTCTCTCCAGCTGTGTGTCTACATTACCCATAACTCACTGAGGTTGTGTAGTACTCTGTCTCTCTCCAGCTGTGTGTCTACATTACCCATAACTCACTGAGGTTGTGTAGTACTCTGTCTCTCTCCAGCTGTGTGTCTACATTACCCATAACTCACTGAGGTTGTGTAGTACTCTGTCTCTCTCCAGCTGTGTGTCTACATTACCCATAACTCACTGAGGTTGTGTAGTACTCTGTCTCTCTCCAGCTGTGTGTCTACATTACCCATAACTCACTGAGGTTGTGTAGTACTCTGTCTCTCTCCAGCTGTGTGTCTACATTACCCATAACTCACTGAGGTTGTGTAGTACTCTGTCTCTCTCCAGCTGTGTGTCTACATTACCCATAACTCACTGAGGTTGTGTAGTACTCTGTCTCTCTCCAGCTGTGTGTCTACATTACCCATAACTCACTGAGGTTGTGTAGTACTCTGTCTCTCTCCAGCTGTGTGTCTCGTATCTTGTTCTGCAGCAGGATGAGTTTCTCTTCGTACTGTAGTTTCAGCTGCAGCAGTCTCTTCTGACTGTTCTCCAGCTCATCGATCAACTTCTGCTTGATCTCAATCTCACATGTCAGGTCTGCCAGATCCGCCTGGAAGTTAGCTGCAGGGGGTTAGAGGTCAGAGGGCACAGAGAGGTCAAGGGTCAAAAGGTGAAAGGTGAAAACTGTGGCTATCAGACAGACATGTAATAGTAGAGTGGGGCAGTTGTGGATTTAAGTTTCTACCTAGGAAATACTGCCAAACAGAGGACAAGATGGTACTTTTACCATAACTGAAAATACTGTAGCATACTGCCAAACAGAGGACAAGATGGTACTTTTACCATAACTGAAAATACTGTAGCATACTGCCAAACAGAGGACAAGATGGAACTTTTACCATAACTGAAAATACTGTAGCATACTGCCAAACAGAGGACAAGATGGTACTTTTACCATAACTGAAAATACTGTAGCATACTGCCAAACAGAGGACAAGATGGTACTTTTACCATAACTGAAAATACTGTAGCATACTGCCAAACAGAGGACAAGATGGTACTTTTACCATAACTGAAAATACTGTAGCATACTGCCAAACAGAGGACAAGATGGTACTTTTACCATAACTGAAAATACTGTAGCATACTGCCAAACAGAGGACAAGATGGTACTTTTACCATAACTGAAAATACTGTAGCATACTGCCAAACAGAGGACAAGATGGTACTTTTACCATAACTGAAAATACTGTAGCATACTGCCAAACAGAGGACAAGATGGTACTTTTATTAGGTTAATGATGAAACATATTCCATCCTGCCTGAGCTGCAGTACACAAAGTGCAGAGAGGTTGACTTGGGTAATGTCATAGTTGTCTTCCATTCACCTTTCTCATCAGAGTCAGAGTCTGAGTCCATCAGACTCTCATCACTGTCAAACTCATCTTCATCCCTCCCCTCCTCCTCCTCCTCCTCCTCCTCACACCCACTCTCCTCCTCCTGCAGAGGCGACATCCCGTCCTCTGTGTAGTTCTCTTCAGAGTCTATCTGTCCATTCCCTCCATTTACTCTGTTCTGTCCGTTCTGTCCGTTCTGTCCGTTCTGTCCGTTCTGTCCGTTCTGTCCGTTCTGTTCGTTCTCATGAGAGTGAAGCTTCACTCGTTTCTTCAAGCCCTTCTCTTTCTCTGGGCTGCAAGTAGAATATATGGACAGGCGTCAGACTAGGACACACACACACAGAAGGCACTGCTCATAACAGCTGTGACCCAATAAGCAGCTTTTGTTATTTGCCCCATCACCATATGAATCTATTACTAATATTGATGATCCATTTATTAGACCTCTATGGGCCTATGATTTGATTTGTCTGATTTAATTTGGGACTCTTCCAATAATCAGTCATTTTGTTTTGGGACGGTTGCCAAGTGGATATGGAGAGCACAGTTATTACCAGAGACCTCTCTCCCTTTCCATCTCCCTCTCTCTCTGCTCCATCCCTCCCTCTCTGCTCTCCCTCTCTATCTCTGATTATAAGTGAATTAGCCTGGTATAACCTGTGACTTTGTCCCTGCTCCTCTCTCTTATTACATGGCAGTTGTCAGAGTGAGTAAGAGCTGCTTGTCTCTGTTCCAACATCACTACCTTACACTACCATCCTGGCCCCATTCCAATCCCATTCACTTGCTGAATAGAAATGGGATTGAGCCCAATCCTGCTCCCTCTAATGCTGTCAATAGTAGTCTTGTCTCCCCCCCATTCATGTCCACTCATCTCATCCTCCTCTATCTCCTCTCTTCTCCCCCTCCTCCCCTCCTCTATTCTCGTCCTCTCACCTCATCCTTCTCTGTCTCCTCTCCTTCTTCTTCAGCCTCTCAATATCCATCTTGGCTCGGCGAATCACGTCCGTCATCTCCGCCTCCATTGACAGGGAATGGGGAGAGGAGCCTAAGGGGTGTGGCCCGGGGGTGGAGCTATGGGAGGAGGAAGCTGGGAACGGCGAGCGGGAGGAGAGACGGGTCACATTGCGACGAAGACACTCATTCATCGACTCGCTCTCCAGGAGCTTAGATCTGGGAGGAGGGGAAGAGGTGAGAGAGAGAGAGAGAGAGAGAGAGAGAGAGAGAGAGAGAGAGAGAGAGAGAGAGAGAGAGAGAGAGAGAGAACCGCCATCACCTTATGTTTCAGCATGATAATGCACAGCCCCATGTCGCAAGGATCTGTACACAATTCCTGGATGATGAAAATACTTTTCTGATCCTACCTTTTTTTAAGGTATCTGTGACCAATCCAGAGATTAGCACCTAACAAATGTATTTCACTTGACTGATTTCCTTGAACTGTAACTCAGTCAAATCTTTAAAATTGCAGCATGTTGCATTTATATTTTTGTTCAGTGTAGAGTACAATAACAGCAAAACAGAAACTCAGTGAACTGCTTTGCACTTAGACTTCCATAATGACGTTTTATGGTCCAGTCCCGAGAAAACAGTGGCTCTTAGATCAGACCCAGACCCACTCAGTGTAAAGCTCATTATAGTCCCAAAGGAGTTATAAACCCTAACAGACTCTTACCTGAGCTCCTCGATCTCTCTGATGTAGTTCTGGATCAGAGCACCAATCTCCTCGTTGCCCTCACCTAGAGGTCAGAAGGTTATAGTTCACAGTGAGACATAAGAGGAAAATGTTACTAGCTGTCAAACCTTGTTACCTCAATTCTTCTCAAAGCTTATCGGAGGAGACCTTGGATCCTCTCCTCCAATGGCAACGTTTTCAGACAGCCACAATCTTCAACAACCATTGGAGAGTGTGTGCGTTGTCTCTCTTGGTCTTACCTGACTTGGCGAGCAGTGTGCTGACCTCGTTGGCAAGGAGCGTGGTGACGCGTGTGTTGAGGTGGTCAATGGTCTCCTGCATGGCTTTGACTCTCATGCGTTGGGTGTCATTCTCTCTCTGTAACATAGAGTTCTCTTGGAACAGATCACTGAAGCCCTCCACGCCATCCTCACCCGCCACACGCTTACCCTGGGGAGGGGGAAATACACATACAGGAAGATGTTATCTCAGCGAATTAACATACAGAAAAATGCTAATTCATCCAATCAACAAACAGTATATTGATTATTGTATCACAATTTGTTTGTAAAAATTCTAATTTTCCATTTTATTTCTGTACTCACTGGATGACAACACCTCAGCCAATCATAAATCAGACTACTTTATTGCAGCCAAACATAGGGGTGACAACTTCCTTTCAGCCAATCACATGCTCCATTACTCTCCGACTCAGATCCATAAGATCGGATTTCCCTTCTAACTCAACGAGGTCATCTATAGGCTAGTCGCTCACCATGGTAATGCACCATTAACTCAGTTACAGTAATAACTCTCTCTTAATCACATTAACATTCTAAACAATCCCTCACTTCCTGTAATCTCCCAGGTCAAAGGTCAATGTTGATCAAGGTGAGGGAAGGGATATTTTTCCATTCCTCTTTCTTTCCATGCCTCCATCCCTCACACTCTCCATTCATCCCTCCATCCATACTTCCCTCTTTCTATCTACCTCTCATTTCCAATCAGCAGTCTCTATCCCTCCCTCCCACTATCCTTCCTTCCTTCCTTCCTTCCTTCCTTCCTTCCTTCCTTCCTTCCTTCCTTCCTTCTTTCTTTCTTTCCTTCTTTCTTTCCTTCCTTCCTTCCTTCCTTCCTTCCTTCCTTCCTTCCTTCCTTCCTTTTTTCCTTCCTTCCTTCCCTCCCTCCTTCTCTCCTCACCCCTTTATACTCCATCAGTTCCATCTGTAGCCTGGCGATCTCAGCCCTGAGAGCAGATATCTGCTGACTGGTCTTGTCCTGGTTCACCATCACCTTGTTCTTGATGTTCCTGGCTCTATTAGCATACTTCAGTGTGTTGAGGGTCTCCATGAAGTCCCGGTCAGATGGACTCACGCACGCTATCATCACCGTACGACTGGAGAGGAGAGGGAACACATTATAGACTATACTGTGTGTGTGAGTGTGTGTGTGTGTGTGTCTGTATGTGTGTGTGTCTCTGTGTGTTACCTGTTTCCTCCTAGTGAGTCCTGTAGCAGACGTGTTAGTTTAGAGTCTCTGTAAGGAACATGTTACCTGTTTCCTCCCAGTGAGTCCTGTAGCAGACGTGTTAGTTTAGAGTCTCTGTAGGGAACATGTTACCTGTTTCCTCCTAGTGAGTCCTGTAGCAGACGTGTTAGTTTAGAGTCTCTGTAGGGAACATGTCCTCCTTTCTTAGCCTGGTCCCCCAGAGCACTGATCACATTCCCCAAGGCCAGCTACAGCACATACACACACACACACACACACCAACAACACACACACACACCACCATCATCATCATCATTATCACATTTCTCAGCACCAGTTAGAACCCACATCATCATCATCATCATCATCATCATCATCACATACTGTAATCCTCACCAGTCCACAGTTGATGGATATGCCTTCTCGTGCCCTTTCTCCTGTTGCTCCGGTGCGTTTCAGTCTCTCAGATCCAGCCAGGTCCACAAAGTGAAACTTGGCCATCAGAGTCTCGTATTCAGGCTTGTCTATAGACCCTCCATCTCCTCCTCCTCCTCCATTCACCTCTCCTCCTCCTCCTCCTCCTCCTCCATTCACCTCTCCTCCTCCTCCTCCTCCATTCACCTCTCCTCCTCCTCCTCCTCCTCCATTCACCTCTCCTCCTCCTCCTCCTCCATTCACCTCTCCTCCTCCTCCTCCTCCTCCATTCACCTCTCCTCCTCCTCCTCCATTCACCTCTCCGTTGACTCCTCCATTCACACTTCCATTCTCCTGGAGAGAGACAGAGAGAGAGAGAGAGAGAGAGAGAGAGAGAGAGAGAGAGAGAGAGAGAGAGAGAGAGAGAGAGAGAGAGAGAGAGAGAGAGAGAGAGAGAGAGAGAGAGAGAGAGAGAAGGAGAGGTAGAGGAAGAGGGAGAGGTAGATGGAGAAGGAGAGGGAGAGGGAGAGGGGATACAGTGACAACAGCTAGAAAACAATTGTCACCATGTTTTATTACTACTGTATAACTGTTCGGACTTTACTCTGTCTAATACTTTACTCTGTCTAATACTTTACTCTGTCTAATACTTTACTCTGTCTAATACTTTACTCTGTCTAATACTTTACTCTGTCTAATACTTTAAGCTTTTCACTCCTCTTTTACCCTCTTCTACCGCTACTTTGTCTCAGTCAATACATCTGCCCCCTCTGTCTCTCCCTCAGTCAATACATCTGCCCCCTCTGTCTCTCCCTCAGTCAATACATCTGCCCCCTCTGTCTCTCCCTCAGTCAATACATCTGCCCCCTCTGTCTCTCCCTCAGTCAATACATCTGCCCCCTCTGTCTCTCCCTCAGTCAATACATCTACCCCCTCTGTCTCTCCCTCAGTCAATACATCTACCCCCTCTGTCTCTCCCTCAGTCAATACATCTGCCCCCTCTGTCTCTCCCTCAGTCAATACATCTACCCCCTCTGTCTCTCCCTCAGTCAATACATCTACCCCCTCTGTCTCTCCCTCAGTCAATACATCTACCCCCTCTGTCTCTCCCTCAGTCAATACATCTACCCCCTCTGTCTCTCCCTCAGTCAATACATCTACCCCCTCTGTCTCTCCCTCAGTCAATACATCTACCCCCTCTGTCTCTCCCTCAGTCAATACATCTACCCCCTCTGCAATCCATCACTCCTCTCTCTCTCTCTCTCTCTCTCTCTCTCTCTCTCTCTCTCTCTCTCTCTCTCTCTCTCTCTCTCTCTCTCTCTCTCTCTCTCTCTCTCTCTCTCTCTCTCTCTCTCTCTCTCTCTCTCTCTCTCTCTCTCTCTCTCTCTCTCTCTCTCTCTCTCTCCCTCTCTCTCTCCCTCTCCCTCCCTCTCTCTCCCTCCCTCCCTCCCTCCCTCCCTACCTCAGTTTGTTGGCAGACTCTCATCTGACAGAGGTTGATGGTGAAGATGGCGTGAGACCTGGAACTGGATGCGTTCATCTGGGTACTGGCTGTGGTCCGAGACAACGCTCCCAGCTTCAGACACTGTAACAGCTAGAAAACACCACATGCATATACAGCTGATAAAGACAATGCTAACAAATACTAATTGACTGTATGTAAACTTCTGACCCACTGGGAATGAGATGAAAGAAGCTGAAATAAATCATTCTCTCTACTATTATTCTGAGATTTCACGTTCTTAAAATAAAGTGGTGATCCTAACTGACCTAAGACAGGGAATGTTTACTAGGATTAAATGTCAGGAATTGTGAAAAACTGAGTTTAAATGTATTTGGCTAAGGTGTATGTAAACTTCCGACTTCAACTGTACACCGTCAATACTGACACACAGACACACACACACATACTTGTTAGTACTATATACACACACATCCACACACACACACCTCTTCCTCAGAGTTGACGAGTCGTGAGGTGACTCCGCTGGTGTAGATGGAGCCGCTGCCGTCCTCGTGGATCTTAATGTTAGACTTCCTGGTCTTACAGTCTGGGTCTCTGGCTCCATCAAACAGATCTAGGATCTCCTCATTGTACAGCTGGAACACACACACACACACACACATTAATACACACACACACATGCACAAACACACAGAGACAAACACAGACAGAGAGTGATGATAGGGCAAAGATCAAAGGTTGTAGCACATAACCTCTGACCTCCAGGAAGCAATAGGGTTAAAGGTCAGGAGAGGTCAGGAGACAACTCATTACACACACACACACACACACACACACACACACACACACACACACACATTGCCTTTAACCCTAGCCTAACCAATGTCTGTTTGGGGGTGGGGTTTAGAGAGGATTTTAGCACAGATAGCCAGCTGTAAGTGAATCAGGTTGTGTTTGCTGTCTATTACTGTAGTCTGATCCCCAGAGATAAAACAGAGTAGAGGCCTGGCTGACAGACTGGCAAATACAGACCATTACCCCTCACACACAACACATGATAACATTATCCCACAACACCTCCTACAATACATTCAACAGGCCTACCAATGATATGACAAATACCCTGTTGATGCTTAAGACACACACAGAAGGCTGTGAGAGACACTAATCAGACAAACAGAGCGTGTACCAGGCACCTCTTGCCACAAAGCCAGTCAAAGTCTTTGACACATATCAGCTCATGTCTCCCACACTTCTATATGTCTGTCTGTGTGTCTGTGTTCTCATCCTGGGTAACATCACAGCTAATGACTAACATCAGTCAGTCACCAGAATCCACTGGGTTTCCTGTTAATCTGTCATCCCAATGTCACTTCCTGTAGCATCACCAGGCCAGATCGCTGCATCCCCCTCACATCTGGTTAAGGTTAATATTGCCTCACACACACAGACACACACAGACACAAACATGCACACACTCAATCAATCAAAGGCAAGAATGATCAATGACAACAGACAATGCATCCCCGGAGGACAACATGTTATTCTAGAGGGCTTTCATCACCTCTGCCACCCTTCACAGTGGACTGGGTGGGTGGCCCATAGTGTACGTATGTGCGTGTGTGTTCTTACCTCCAGGAACTGTGCGCTGACTTTAAACTCAGGAGGATGTGTGCCCTGCTGCTGGGCCTGTGTCTTCCTCTCCTGGATGCCCAGGAACAGATGGTGAACGGCCCGCGGGATGATGCCCTGCTCCTGCTCCTGCACGTTCACATCAAACCCTGTCCCCATGGTGTACGTCTTCCCTGAGCCCGTCTGGAAACAGAGATAGATTATAAAATACAAACATCAATTAATAGGTATTACATTTACATTATCTTTACAGTAGGTGACGATCCCATCCTACTGTAAGTCGTTCATACAACTCAGGTTAGAGACATACAGTGGGGAGAACAAGTATTTGATACACTGCCGATTTTGCAGGTTTTCCCACTTACAAAGCATGTAGAAGTCTGTAATTTTTATCATAGGTACTCTTCAACTGTGAGTGACAGAATCTAAAACAACAATCCAGAAAATCACATTGTATGATTTTTAAGTAATTAATTTGCATTTTATTGCATGACATAAGTATTTAATACATCAGAAAAGCAGAACTTAATATTTGGTACAGAAACCTTTGTTTGCAATTACAGAGATCATACGTTTCCTGTTGTTCTTGACCAGGTTTGCACACACTGCAGCAGGGATTTTGGCCCACTCCTCCATCCAGATCCTTCAGGTTTCGGGGCTGTCGCTGGGCAATACGGACTTTCAGCTCCCTCCAAAGATTTCCTATTGGGTTCAGGTCTGGAGACTGGCAAGGCCACTCCAGGACCTTGAGATGCTTCTTACGGAGCCACTCCTTAGTTGCCCTGGCTGTGTGTTTCGGGTCGTTGTCATGCTGGAAGACCCAGCCACGACCCATCTTCAATGCTCTTACTGAGGGAAGGAGGTTGTTGGCCAAGATCTCGCGATACATGGCCCCATCCATCCTCCCCTCAATACGGTGCAGTAGTCCTGTCCCCTTTGCAGAAAAGCATCCCCAAAGAATGATGTTTCCACCTCCATGCTTCACGGTTGTGATGGTGTTCTTGGGGTTGTACTCATCCTTCTTCTTCCTCCAAACACCGTGAGTGGAGTTTAGACCAAAAAGCTCTATTTTTGTCTCATCAGACCACATGACCTTCTCCCATTCCTCCTCTGGATCATCCAGATGGTCATTGGCAAACTTCAGACGGGCCTGGACATGCGCTGGATTGAGCAGGGGGACCTTGCGTGCACTGCAGGATTTTAATCCATGACGGCGTAGTGTGTTACTAATGGTTTTCTTTGAGAGTGTGGTCCCAGCTCTCTTCAGGTCATTGACCAGGTCCTGCCGTGTAGTTCTGGGCTGATCCCTCACGATCATGATCATTGATGCCTCACGAGGTGAGATCTTGCATGGTGCCCCAGACCGAGGGAGATTGACCGTCATCTTGAACTTCTTCCATTTTCTAATAATTGCGCCAACAGTTGTTGCCTTCTCACCAAGCTGCTTGCCTATTGTCCTGTAGCCCATCCCCGCCTTGTGCAGGTCTACAATTTTATCCCTGATGTCCTTACACAGCTCTCTGGTCTTGGCCATTGGGGAGAGGTTGGAGTCTGTTTGATTGAGTGTGTGGACAGGTGTCTTTTATACAGGTAACGAGTTCAAACAGGTGCAGTTAATACAGGTAATGAGTGGAGAACAGGAGGGCTTCTTAAAGAAAAACTAACAGGTCTGTGAGAGCCGGAATTCTTACTGGTTGGTAGGTGATCAAATACTTATGTCATGCAATAAAATGCAAATTAATTATTTAAAAATCATACAATGTGATTTTCTGGATTTTTGTTTTAGATTCCGTCTCTCACAGTTGAAGTGTACCTATGATAAAAATTACAGACCTCTACATGCTTTGTAAGTAGGAAAACCTGCAAAATCGGCAGTGTATCAAATACTTGTTCTCCCCACTGCACCAAGAAATCTGACTGCTGATAGGCACTTAACACCTAAGTTTTAGTTTGTTCACATAGAAGTTTTAACTCCAGTAACTCCAGTTTAACCAGATGGCAAACAACTAGATATCTAGCGTGGCTAGCAACATTATAATCACAATGGATTCATTTTTGAATGAAGCAGCTGCCTGTTATGGAATAATGGAGAGTTGCAGTATGGGATAATGGAGAGTTGCAGTATGGGATAATGGAGGGTTGCAGTATGGGATAATGGAGGGTTGCAGTATGGGATAATGGAGGGTTGCAGTATGGGATAATGGAGAGTTGCAGTATGGGATAATGGAGAGTTGCAGTATGGGATAATGGAGGGGTGCAGTATGGGATAATGGAGAGTTGCAGTATGGGATAATGAAGGGTTGCAGTATGGGATAATGGAGGGTTGCAGTATGGGATAATGGAGAGTTGCAGTATGGGATAATGGAGGGTTGCAGTATGGGATAATGGAGGGTTGCAGTATGGGATAATGGAGAGTTGCAGCATGGGATAATGGAGAGTTGCAGTATGGGATAATGGAGAGTTGCAGTATGGGATAATGGATAGTTGCAGTATGGGATAATGGAGAGTTGCAGTATGGGATAATGGAGGGTTGCACTATGGGATAATGGAGAGTGAATTAAATTATTTATTCATCATCTTGCTAGATAGCTAGCTTTACTTTTATGTGCATTGTGCTGCACTTATGACCCCATTTGTTTCATATGAAGTGTGTATGACTGCCTTTCTCAGTTAGCAAGCTAACGTTAGCTAGCTAGCTAACTAATGAACAGGTGCACATTCTCAAACTGAACCTAACAAAAAAATAATTCTTTAAGCACAAAACTCCATAGCTAGATGTAAAAGACGCAAAGACTTCCTCTAGAAAAAAATAGGTATTATGCAGATTTATTGTTGTATTACTTAAAATGTAACCTTTACTTAACTAGGCAAGTCAGTTAAGAACAAATTCGTATTTACAATGACAGCCTACCTACAGGATCAGCCCCTGGAGCAAATTAGGGTTAAGTGCCTTGCTCAAGGACACATTAACATGTTTTTTTCCACCATGTCGGTTCAGGCATTCGAACCAGCAACCTTTCGGTTACTGGCCCAACGCTGTAACAGCTAGGCTACCTGCCACCCAAAATGTTTAATGTAGATTTATTGTCTGAAGAAAAGGATTAGAAAAAGTGCTCTGTTTTTTTATTTTTCTCCTCCACGTGGAGGTTTGTGCACTCTGATTGTCTCAAAGTCAAGTTCTCGGCCAATTCAACAAGTAATTCAACACGTAGAAACGTCGGTACACAGGTTCGTCGGTACACAGCAGGTATGTCTTTTGTTCTAGCAAGAGAAGGAACAGCTTCCTACTGTGATGAGACAGATGTGTCTGTACCATACGTTTAGTCGGGAAAAAACAACCACATATTACAGTGATTGCAAATAAATCAGTGTTTCCCAAACTCAGTCCTGGGGACCCAAAGGTGTGCACATTTAGATTTTTTCCCTAGCACTACACAACTGATTCAAATAATCAAAGCTTAATGGTGAGTTGGTTATTTGAATCAGCTGTGTAGTACTAGGGCAAAAAAACAAAACATGCACCCTTTGGGGTCCCCAGGACCAAGTTTGGGAAACAGACACAATTATCAGAATCTGTCCTTGAATGAATGCACACACTAAGTTTATGTGTTTAGGTGTATCCATAGGTAATCCATAGGTATTACATAGGTAAACATTGTGGCCCTCAAGGCCCTCCTTGATGGAGTAGTCATATTTGTATGAATATCTTTTTTTTTTTACCTTTATTTAACCAGGTAGGCCAGTTGAGAACAAGTTCTCATTTACAACTGTGACCTGGCCAAGAAAAAGCAAAGCAGTGCGACAAAAAACAACACAGAGCCACACATGAGAATAAACAAACGTACAGTCAATAACACAATAGAAAATATATGTACAGAGTGTGCAAATGTAGTGCAAATGTAGTAAGGTTAGGAAGGTAGGACAATAAATAGGCCAAATAAATTACAAAATAGCATTAACACTGGAATGATAGATGTGCAGATGATGATGTGCAAGTAGAGATACTGGGGTGCAAATGAGCAAAACTAATAAATATGGGGATGAGGTAGTAGGGTGGGCTATTTACAGATGGGTTATGTACAGGTGCAGTGATCGGAAAGCTGCTCTGACAGCTGATACTTAAAGTTATTGAGGGAGATGGCTGCTTCAGTGATTTTTGCAATTCGTTCCAGTCATTGGCAGCAGAGAACTGGAAGGAATGGCTGCCAAAGGAGGTGTTGGCTTTGGGGATGACCAGTGAGATATACCTACTGGAGCACATGCTACGGGTGGGTGTTGCTATGGTGACCAGCGAGCTGAGATATGGCAGGGATTTACCTAGCAAAGACTTATAGATGACCTGGAGCCAGTGGGTTTGTCAACGAATATGTAGTGAGGGCCAGCCAACAAGAGAATACAGGTCGCAGTGGTGGGTAGTATATGGGGCTTTGGTAACAAAACGGATGGCACTGTGATAGACTACATCCAATTTGCTGAGTAGAGTGTTGGAGGCTATTTTGTAAACTTAATGTGAGTCTGGAAGGAGAGTTTACAGTCTAACCAGACGCTTAGGTATTTGTAGGTGTCCACGTATTCTAAGTCAGACCCGTCGAGAGTAGTGATGATAGTCCGGTGGGCGGGTTCGGGCAGCGTTCAATTGAAAAGCATGCATTTAGTTTTACTAGCATTTAAGAGCAGTTGGAGGCCACGGAAGGAGTGTTGTATGGCATTGAAGCTAGTTTGAAGGTTAGTTAACACAGTGTCCAAAGAGGGGCCAGATGTATACAGAATGGTGTCGTCTGCGTAGAGATGGATCAGAGAGTCCCCAGCAGCGAGAGCGACATCGTTGCTATATATAGAGAATAGAGTTGGCCGAAGAATTAAACCCTGTGGCACCCCCATAGAGACTGCCAGTGGACCGGACAACAGGCGCTCCGATTTGACACACTGAATTCTATCTGAGAAGTAGTTGGAGAGCCAGGCAAGGCAGTCACTTGAGAAACCAAGGCTGTTGAGTCTGCCAATAAGAATGCTGTGATTGACAGAGTCGAAAGCCTAGGCCAGGTCGATGAAGACGGCTGCACAGTACTGTCTTTTATCGATGGCGGTTATGATATCGTTTAGTACCTTGAGCGTGGCTGAGGTGCACCCATGACCAGCTCGGAAACCAGATTGCATATTAGAGAAGGTACAGTGGGATTTGAAGGGGTCAGTGATCTGTTTGTTAACTTGGCATTCGAAGACTTTAGAAAGGCAGGGCAGGATGGATATCTGTCTCTCTTTATCACCGTACCTGTCCGTAGGCAAACACTGTAGCGTTATATCCATCGAAGCAGCCCTCGATTAGTTTGTGAACGCAGGCAGCGTAGATCTGTTTCTGTGCCGAGTCGATATCAAACACAAAGTCGTACGTGAAGGCCTTGTCTTTACCCAGCAAAACCTGGGGCTCCCCAGGGGTCACAAGCGTACACACGTGACAGCCCTCAATCTTCTCCTTCGCCATCTGGGGACGGATCCTACATGCACAGGAGCAGAAAGGAGAGACATAGAGGGGTTACAAATAGTGTTCATCGTGGTCAATCTATGGTTAAAGTTTAAATAGTGCTATCTTCTGTATACCACCCAACTGACTGACTCAAACACATTAATAAGGAAATAAATTCCACAAATTAACTTTTAACAAGGTACACATGTTAATGTAAATGCATTCCAGGTGATTACCTGATGAAGCTGGTTGAGAGAATGCCAAGAGTGTGCAAAGCGGTCATAAAGGCAAAGGGTGTTTAATTTGTTTAACACTTTTTTGGTTACTACATACTTCCATATGAGTTATTTCAGCCCATAGAGATACACACACACACTCCCAGCCTATAGAGATACATACACACATACACACACTCCCAGCCCATAGAGATACATACACACATACACACACTCCCAGCCCATTGAGATACACACACACACACACACACTCCCAGCCCATAGATACACTCCCAGCCCATTGAGATACACACACACACACACACTCCCAGCCCATTGAGATACACACACACACACACACACACACTCCCAGCCCATAGAGATATACACACACACACACACTCCCAGCCCATAGATACACTCCCAGCCCATAGATACACACACACACACACACTCCCAACCCATATATACACACACACACACACACTCCCAGCCCATTGAGATATACACACACACACACCCAGCCCATAGATACACACACACACTCCCAGCCCATAGATACACACACACACACACACACCCAGCCCATAGATACACACACACACTCACCCAGCCCATAGATACACACACACACACACACACACACACACACACACACACACACACCCAGCCCATAGATACCCACACACACTCCCAGCCTATAGATACACACACACACACACACTCCCAGCCCATAGATACACACACACACTCCCAGCCTATAGATACACACACACACACTCCCAGCCTATAGATACACACACACACTCCCAGCCTATAGATACACACACACACTCCCAGCCCATAGATACACACACACACACTCCCAGCCCATAGATACACACACACACTCCCAGCCCATAGATACACACACACACTCCCAGCCCATAGATACACACACACACTCCCAGCCCATAGATACACACACACACTCCCAGCCCATAGATACACACACACACACACACACACACACTACCAGCCCATAGATACACACACACACACACACACACACACACACACACACACACACACACACACACACACACACACACACACACACACACACACACTACCAGCCCATAGATACACACACACACATACACACACACACACACACACACACACACACACACACACACACACACACACACACACACACACACACACACACACTACCAGCCCATAGATACACACACACACACCCAGCTCATGGAGACACACACACACACACACCCAGCCCATAGAGATGTCCCCCCTATGACACCACACCAGATAATCTCCCCCATGTTCTCTCCATATGAGCACACTCATCAATTCAGACACATGTGCGCTCACACACACACCCTCCTCTCTCCCCAGTGCTGACTGAAGCATTTTGTTGAGCCTGAGGGCTAAGCAGACTGGCCTACAGACCTGTATTAGACAGAGAGGATTTTACATACATTATGGATAGACCCACTATCTCCAAACCATTTACATACATTATGGGTAGACCCACTATCTCCAAACCATTTACAAACATTATGGGTAGACCCACTACCTCCAAACCATTTACATACATTATGGATAGACCCACTATCTCCAAACCATTTACATACATTATGGGTAGACCCACTATCTCCAAACCATTTACAAACATTATGGATAGACCCACTATCTCCAAACCATTTACAAACATTATGGGTAGACCCACTACCTCCAAACCATTTACATACATTATGGATAGACCCACTATCTCCAAACCATTTACATACATTATGGGTAGACCCACTATCTCCAAACCATTTACATATATTATGGATAGACCCACTACCTCCAAACCATTTACATACATTATGGATAGACCCACTATCTCCAAACCATTTACATACATTATGGATAGACCCACTATCTCCAAACCATTTACAAACATTATGGATAGACCCACTACCTCCAAACCATTTACATACATTATGGATAGACCCACTACCTCCATACCATCTACATACATTATGCATAGACCCACTACCTCCAAACCATTTACATACATTATGGATAGACCCACTATCTCCAAACCATTTACAAACATTATGGATAGACCCATTACTTCAATACCATTTACATAGATTATGGATAGACCCACTTAAAGGCTTTTGAAAAGACAAAGAGGGAGTATGAGAGTGACCTTATTACTGTCAGGTGCCTCAGGTATCAGTCTGGACACCGTCAGGTGCCTCGGCTATCAGTCTGGACACTGTCAGGTGACTCAGGTACCAGTCTGGACACCGTCAGGTGCCTCAGGTATCAGTCTGGACACCGCCAGGTGCCTCAGGTATCAGTCTGGACACCGTCAGGTGCCTCAGGTATCAGTCTGGACACCTTTAGGTACCTCAGGTATCCGTCTGGACACCATTAGGTACTTCAGGTATCAGTCTGGACACCATCAGGTACCTCAGGTATCAGTCTGGACACCATCAGGTACCTCAGGTATCAATCTGGACACCTTCAGGTACATCAGGTACCAGTCTGGTATCTTTCTCTCTCTCTCTCTCTCTCTCTCCATTATAACTGTATCTTTATCCCTCTCTCCCTTCGGCCTGTCTACATTTGTCACTCTCTCTCTCTATCTCACTCTCAATTCAATTCAATTGAAGGATGCTTTATTAACATGGGAAACATATGTTTACATTGGCAAAGCATGTGAAATAGATAATAAACAAAGAACCATTATCTTTCTTTCTCTCTCCCTCTCTGTCTCTCTCTCTCTCTCTCTCTCTCTCTCAGCAGTATATCACATGAGAATATGGCCTGTGTAGCACACACACACACACACACACACACACACACACACACACACACACACACACACACACACACACACACTCTGTCACTGACCCACCAGACAGGAAATGCTACAACCATAAATAATACATTTGCACACACACAACACACACACACACACACAGATACATACAGACACAGACACACACACAAGGATTCAGCTGGACCTATGTAACAGCACTGGCTCAAACATCTGCTAACCATGTGTATGTGACCAATACAATTTGATTTGATTTGATTTTAGATGGGGAGAGAGATATAAACTGACAGACAGTAAATATTTGTCTCCTAACTGAGTTGTGGATTCCTGATGTAGAGAAACTAATCCCTCTATATATTCATCTAGCCAGGCTAATAAGACCCTCAACACTCCCCAGCAACACAGTAGGATAAAGGCACTGACACTGATCCAAGGTCAGTTTGGTGTTTAAACCACCACAGAGTGCATTTTCCTCCCCTAATGATTATGATTGGCATTTGGTAAGGGTGACCCAAGATCTGTGCTTAAAGGCAACTTCTATTTCAAACACCAACCAGTCTGTGTTCATTATCCTAGTGATTTGTTAAACTAAACTCCCAGCAGACGTAGGAGAGTTAGGAACTCATTACAAACTGGCTGTGAAGGGATTCTGCGATCAGTATCGTTATCTAAACACACACACACACAGGCTATGATGGGATTCTCTTATCAGCGTTATCTAAAAACCCTCAAATCCTTTCTAATCCCCTAATCAGGAAGATGAATCACCATATAGTAATGGGCTTTAGGCTGAGATGAGACTGAAACACATCTAAACTCAGTTAAATACTTGAGGCATAGCAACTATCAGTGCAATCGTGTCAGAATGTTCAGTCAATAACATCTGCTCCTCTGTACAAAAGGACAGGGATCAATGTCTCCCCCTCCCACCATTATTGTGGGTCAGTTACTTAACTCCTCCACTGTTAAGAAGGGAATATGAGTGCAACTATGAACCATGTGTGTCTTCCTCTCACCATTGTGGTTCAGAATGTTCAGTGTCCCTCCACATTGTGTATTAATGATAGCAGGGTGAGATAAGTAACAAAAACAAAAAGAGAATTACCTGACACATTGGAAAGAATTAACAAAAAAACTGAGCAAACTAGAATGCTATTTGGCCCTAAACAGAGAGTACACAGTGGCAGAATACCTGACCACTGTGACTGACCCAAAAAGCTTTGACTATGTACAGACTCAGTGAGCATAGCCTTGCTATTGAGAAAGGCCGCCGTAGGCAGACCTGGCTCTCTTATAGGGCCCTGCCTTGCTGTTCTCCTTTACACACTGCCCACAAAATGAGGTGGAAACTGAGCTGCACTTCCTAACCTCCTGCCAAATGTATGACCATATTAGAGACACATATTTCTCTCAGATTACACAGATCCACAAAGAATTTGAAAACAAACCCATTTTTGATAAACTCCCATATCTACTGGGTGAAATACCACAGTGTGCATCACAGCAGCAAGATATATATATATATATATATATATATATATATATATATATAGAGAGAGAGAGAGAGAGAGAGAGAGAGAGAGTTGCCAGAACTCTAAAATCTAAACAGTCCTAGCAAAAGAACACACTGCTGAGGCACGATTACTGGACAGTCCTGGCCCAATATGCAAATGACCCGCCCCTATCACACCCTATCATAACTCATATCTGACGCACAAAGCCAGACAGCAAGCCAATCACAAGGCAGCATTCAGCAATTAGACTGTTGGAGATCCCAGAGTGGTAGTAAAGTCTGCATTGTGCCAACAACAGTGTGTAAGGGAGTGTATCTGTGCCAACAAGAGTGTGTGAGTGTGTGCCAACTTGGCCAGCTCGTGTGTGTGTGTGTGTGTGTGTGTGTGTGTGTGTGTGTGTGTGTGTGTGTGTGTGTGTGTGTGTGTGTGTGTGTAGCCATCATAAACAGGAAGCTCAATTCACTCTTAACTGTAAAACTGCTCCATAAAGTCAGATTCAAGTCTCAAATACGCCAACTGCTATAATTCAGCAGAAAGAGAGAGAGGACAAACAGAGAGAAGGAGAGAGAGAGAGAGAGAGAGAGAGAGAGAGAGAGAGAGAGAGAGAGAGAGAGAGAGAGAGAGAGAGAGAGAGAGAGAGAGAGAGACATGATGTGTTAATCCGAGACACTTGACCTGCGGACACCCCATATAGTACACTCTCTTTTTTCCTCTACTGTTTCCCTCCCTATCTCTCTCTGTCTCTCTCTCTTTCTCTCTCTCTCTCTCACACTCTCTCTCTTTTCCTGAACAGAGTCCAGTAGGAAGTCAGTCACTCTATCCTTTCTTTTACAGTCAGTCCATCATAGACTGAAAGGAAAACAACAGTGCTCTTTGCTCCTTTCTCCCTGATTTTACCCAGTATTCCCTCTCCTCTTCTCTCTCCCTCACAATCTCTTCTCTTCCTTACTCTCTCTCTCTCTCTCCTCCCCCTCCTCCTCCACTTTCCCTTTCTCCCTCCGGGTCCAGTAAAAACAGATTAGTAGGTCAGAAGGGAGGAGGAGTGGAAAGGTAGAACAGTGGAACAGTGGAGGGGTGGAAGAGTGGAGGGATGTAACAGTGGAGGGATGGAACAGTGGAGGGATGGAACAATGGAGGGATGGAACAGTGGAGGATGGAAGAGTGGAGGGATGGAACAATGGAGGGATGGAACAGTGGAGGATGGAACAGTGGAGGATGGAACAGTGGAGGGATGGAACAATGGAGGGATGGAACAGTGGAGGATGGAACAGTGGAGGATGGAACAGTGGAGGGATGGAACAATGGAGGGATGGAACAGTGGAGGATGGAACAGTGGAGGATGGAACAGTGGAGGGTGGAAGAGTGGAGGGATGGAACAATGGAGGGATGGAACAGTGGAGGATGGAACAGTGGAGGATGGAACAGTGGAGGGATGGAACAGTGGAGGGATGGAACAGTGGAGGATGGAACAGTGGAGGATGGAACAGTGGAGGATGGAACAGTGGAGGGATGGAACAGTGGAGGGATGGAACAGTGGAGGGATGGAACAGTGGAGGATGGAACAGTGGAGGGATGGAACAGTGGAGGGATGGAACAGTGGAGGATGGAACAGTGGAGGGATGGAACAGTGGAGGGGAGGAACAGTGGAGGATGGAACAGTGGAGGGTGGAACAGTGGAGGGATGGAACAGTGGAGGGGAGGAACAGTGGAGGATGGAACAGTGGAGGGTGGAACAGTGGAGGGATGGAACAGTGGAGGGATGGAACAGTGGAGGATGGAACAGTGGAGGGTGGAACAGTGGAGGGATGGAACAGTGGAGGGTGGAACAGTGGAGGGATGGAACAGTGGAGGGATGGAACAGTGGAGGGATGGAACAGTGGAGGATGGAACAGTGGAGGGATGGAACAGTGGAGGGGAGGAACAGTGGAGGGATGGAACAGTGGAGGGGAGGAACAGTGGAGGGATGGAACAGTGGAGGGATGGAACAGTGGAGGGATGGAAGAGTCAGCATTGGTGTTTAATCACCTGCTAATGCACTACACTCTTAGAGAAAAAGGTGCTATCTAGAACCTAAAAAGGTTATTTGGCTGTCCCCATACGAAAACCCTTTGAAGAGGGTTCTACATTAAAGTTTTACCTGGAACCAAATGGGGTTCTCCTATGCTATGGGGAGAGTCAAAGAACCCTTTTGGAACCCTTTTTTCTAAGAGTTAGCTTCTATTGTCTACCTGTTAACACTGAACAATCGTAAAGGCAGTCAGTCAGATAGCATGTTGTATCTACAGTATATAGTGTGGTCCTTACTGCCGACACACTGACAGACAAACACCAAAGACAAACACACATCATTGTCCCTTTTCCTTTGTACAGAGGCAATGGAAATGACTTCAATGAGGTGAGGAGAGGTGAATTGCAATGAAAGGATGATCCTGCAGCCCTAGCCTGGCATGGTATCTGTGTGTCCCTGAATAAATAAAGTTTCCACATTTTAAAAAACTAACTTTCTCTCTCTCTCTTTCCCTCTCTCTCTGTCCCTCTCCCTCTCCCTCTCTCTTGACATCCACTCACCCATCCCTCTCTCCCTCTCTTCTTGTCCCTCTCTCCTTCCCTCTCCCATCCCTCTCTCCCTCTCCCTCTCTCTTGACATCCACTCTCCCATCCTTCTCTCCCTCCCTCTCTTGGTCAATCTCTCTCTGTGTAGAGGTTTATCCTCCTAAGCCAGAGCAGAGAGGAACTCTTGTCGGAAAAACAGAGACACAGTCCTACTACTCACAGCACAGTCCTACTACTCACAGCACAGTCCTACTACTCACAGCACAGTCCTACTACTCACAGCACAGTCCTACTACTCACAGCACAGTCCTACTACTCACAGCACAGTCCTACTACTCACAGCACAGTCCTACAACTCACAGCACAGTCCTACTACTCACAGCACAGTCCTACTACTCACAGCACAGTCCTTCTACTCACAGCACAGTCCTTCTACTCACAGCACAGTCCTACTACTCACAGCACAGTCCTACAACTCACAGCACAGTCCTACTACTCACAGCACAGTCCTACTACTCACAGCACAGTCCTACTACTCACAGCACAGTCCTTCTACTCACAGCACAGTCCTTCTACTCACAGCACAGTCCTACTACTCACAGCACAGTCCTACAACTCACAGCACAGTCCTACTACTCACAGCACAGTCCTACTACTCACAGCACAGTCCTACTACTCACAGCACAGTCCTTCTACTCACAGCACAGTCCTACTACTCACAGCACAGTCCTACTACTCACAGCACAGTCCTACAACTCACAGCACAGTCCCACACAACATAGAGGGATAGGTAGCAGCCATGCAGAACTGAGTGTGTGTGTGTGTGTGTGTGTGTGTGTGTTTATGAGTGTGTGTGTGTGAGAGAGAGAGAGCGAGAGAGAGAGAGAGAGAGAGAGAGAGAGAGAGAGAGAGAGAGAGAGAGAGAGAGAGAGAGAGAGAGAGAGAGAGAGAACGGACATGCAGGTTAAGATCATTTCCATACACTATCTGTGGGCAGCAATCTGCCGCTTCTCCTCTCGCCTCTCTCTTATAGGGCCCTGCCTTGCTGTTCTCCTTTACACACACACATACAGTCACACACACACACACACACACACATATACAGTCACACACACACACACACACACACATACAGTCACACACACACACATACAGTCACACACACACACACACACACACACACACACACACACACACACACACACAGTCACACACACATCATGCTGGCTGAGGCCCAGAGGGAGGGATGCAGTTAGAGTCATGGGTAGTTAATATCCCCCCAGTGTGATCTCTCTCTCTCTTTCATTAATAAACACTCAGTGAGAGAGAGAGGTGTGATGCCTGTCATCCACACAAAAACACACAGTGATAAATCCAGTGTGAGTTTGGGCATGGTGCCAGTTCGGGACGATAAGTATCAATTTACAGTCTACTCTCTGTAGTGACTTCTGGCTCTGTGTCTCATATAACCCAGACCTGTAGCTCCATCAGACCGTCTGATAGCAGCAATACATCAACACAGAGTCAGGTAGTACCAATATACCACACAGAACAAGGTAGTATCAGAAAACCATCCGTACTGAGGAGAGGTTACCTAACCTGACACACATGGCATAGCAACCCACTTGACCCTTTCAATCCAACTCTCTGCCTTCTCTCTCTAATCTGACTTTGTTTAGCCATTACATTAGGATTAGGAACAGGTCATTCACAGACACCACTCAGTCCCCTAATCCTCTCAGGAATTTCAGTTTAATGAACTTTGAATGAATGGGGATACAGTTAAAACAAACACAAAATCAATGTATATAATCCTGAATGATTTATAGGACTGATATTATTCCTTTCAACATTTTGATTTTGACAACCAACCAAAAGATATCTGGTTATTGGTGGTGATCTCAGGAGAAAAATGTGTTGTTGTTATTGTGACTGATATGTTCTATCTTTCAGGTTCCTATGGTAACCATGAGAAGAGAACCCCGCCCAGACTAATCCCCACATGTTTTAAGATGACCATCATCATTCCTGTCCCCAAGAGCAGTAAGGCTTCATGCCACAATGACTACCGGCCTGTAGCACTCAATTCTGTAATCATGAAGTGCTTTGAAAGGAGCCCCGTCACACATTAACCACCATCCCAGACACCCTAGACCAGGGCTGTCCAACCCTGTTCCTGGTGAGCTACCATCCTGTAGGTTTCCACTCTGCACCACCCTCTGTAGCGCCAATGCAATCAAGGTTGGTGCTATTGTCATACCAGGCAGTGGTACTGATCTCAGTGGTACTGTAGAACTTTTTCAACCTCCTGAGGGGGAAAGGCTACTGTCAAAATCTAGCCCAGTACATCACTGAGGCCGAGCTCCCTGCCATCCAGGACATCTATATCAGGCGGTGTGGAAGGAAGGCCCGGCAAATCATTAAAGACTCCAACCGCCCAGGCAATAGACTGTTCTCTCTGCTTCCACATGGCAAACGGTACTGGTGCATCAAGTCTCTGACACCAACAGCCTCTTGAACAGCTTCTATCCCCAAGCAATACGACTGATAAATAGCTAACAAAATAGCTACATGGACTATCTGAGTTACTTTTATTTTTGTACTGTCTCTAAGCACACTCACATGCCCCTACACACTCTCACACACACTCCCATACACATAATATACACATACATTTATACTGACTCTACACACTCTCACACCTACTCACATACAAGCGTATATCCTGTTGCCTAGTCACCTTACCCCTATACATATCTATCTCCATCACTCCAGTTTCCCTGCACATGTATGGTATTAGAACTGATCCTGTATGTAGTATGCTTACTAACTTACTTATTTACTTGCTTACTTACTGTGTTCTTCATATTTCTTGTGTTTTTTTCTTCTAGTATTACATTGTTATTGATTATTGTATTGTTGGGTTTTTTAGTTTCAAGAAAAGGCATTTTACTGTACTTGTGCATGTGAAATTCAAACTATCATTTGAGGAAGGAGAGAGAGGAGGTTACGCATCACTGAGGAGTGAATTATAGCCAGCTCCATTTTATTCTATCCAGCTCCATTCTATTCTATCCAGCTCCATTCTATTCTATCCAGCTCCATTTTATTCTGTCCAGCTCCATTCTATTCTATCCAGCTCCATTTTATTCTGTCCAGCTCCATTCTATTCTATCCAGCTCCATTTTATTCTATCCAGCTCCATTTTATTCTATCCAGCTCCATTTTATTCTGTCCAGCTCCATTCTATTCTATCCAGCTCCATTTTATTCTGTCCAGCTCCATTCTATTCTATCCAGCTCCATTTTATTCTATCCAGCTCCATTATATTCTATCCAGCTCCATTATATTCTATCCAGCTCCATTCTATTCTATCCAATTCCATTCTATTCTATCCAGCTCCATTTTATTCTGTCCAGCTCCATTCTATTCTGTCCAGCTCCATTTTATTCTATCCAGCTCCATTCTATTCTATCCAGCTCCATTCTATTCTACCCAGCTCCATTCTATTCTATCCAGCTCCATTCAATTCTATCCAGCTCCATTCTATTCTATCCAGCTCCATTCTATTCTATCCAGCTCCATTCTATTCTATCCAGCTCCATTCTATTCTATCCAGCTCCATTCAATTCTATCCAGCTCCATTCTATTCTATCCAGCTCCATTTTATTCTGTCCAGCTCCATTCTATTCTATCCAGCTCCATTTTATTCTGTCCAGCTCCATTCTATTCTATCCTGCTGCATTCGATTCCTCCACTACAGGCATATGTTTGTTGCAGGTAGGTTATGAATAGCTACATTATGGGCGGTTCCTTTACTATACCCAGTAGAACATTATTATACAAAGAATCAACCGAATATTACACCCAAAGGAATCAAAACCATTCTGTTAATGACAGCTCCATTCTATTCTCCTCTGCTGGGTTCTATTCTACAGGCTAATAATAGCCTGTGTTTACAGGTGGGCCTTGGTCATGAACAGCTACAGTTCTGTTATTCTAGCCAGCTTCCTGTATAGTACAGTACTGTATTTCTGTAGAGAGACGCCCCTAGCCCTTTACACTGTTTAAACTAAGTTGGCCTGAGATTAACTGTATACTGCATGTTATCAAACAACCCAATGAGAAGACATGGGATGATAGCAGCAAACATGGAAACCTCTGTCTGTGAAAACTGATTTGCCTCATCTGATATGATAGACTACTTTATTGTCTACATGGAAACTCTACTATGCACTTGATAAAAACTCTGAACTCTTTGTCTCCCTCCCTCTCTCTCTCTCTCTCTCTCTCTCTCTCTCTCGCTCTCTCTCAATTTTAAGGGCTTTATTGGCATGGGAAACATATGTTAACATTGCCTAAACTAGTGAAGTAGATAGTAAACACATTTTATTTACAGTAAACATTACACTCAGAAGTTCCAAAAGAATAAAGTCATTTCAAATGTCATAATATGTATATATACAGGTATTTCAACAATGTGCAAATATTTAAAGTACAAATGGGAAAATAAATATACATAAATATGGGTTGTATTTACAATGGTGTTTGTTCTTCACTGGTTGCCCTTTTCTTGTAGCAACAGGTCACAAAATCCTGCTGCTGTGGCGGCACACTGTGGTATTTCACCCATTAGATATGGGAGTTTATCAAAAATGGGTTTGTTTTCAAATTCTTTATGGAAATATGTGTCTCTAAAATGGTAATACATTTGGCAGGAAGTTAGGAAGTGCAGCTCAGTTTCCACCTCATTTTGTCGGCAGTGTGGCCTTTCTCAATAGCAAGGCTATGCTCACTGAGTCTGTACATAGTCAAAGCTTTCCTTAATTTTGGGTCAGTCACAGTGATCAGGTATTCTACCACTGTGTACTCTCTGTTTAGGGCCAAATAGCATTCTAGTCTGCTCTGTTTTTTTGTTAATTCATTCCAATGTGTCAAGTAATTCTCTTTTTGTTTTCTCATGATTTGGTTGGGTCAAATGTGTTGCTGTCCTGGGGCTCTGTGGGGTCTGTTTGGGTTTGTGAACAAAGCCCCAGGACCAGCTTGCTTAGGAGACTCTTCTCCAGGTTCATCTCTTTGTTATGGAAGATTTGGAAATCGCTTCCTTTTAGGTGGTTGTAGAATTTAACGGCTCTTTTCTGGATTTTGATCATTAGCAGGTATCGGCCTAATTCTGCTCTGCATGCATTATTTGGTGTTTTACGTTGTACATGGAGGATATTTTTGCAGAATTCTGCATGCAGAGTCTCAATTTGGTGTTTGTCCCATTTTGTGAATTCTTGGTTGGTGAGCGGAACCCCAGACCTCACAACCTTAAAGGGCAATGGGTTCTATAACTGATTCAAGTATTTTTAGCCAGATTCTAATTGGTATGTTGAATTTTATGTTCCTTTTGATGGCATAGAAGGCCCTTCTTGCCTTGTCTCTCAGATCGTTCACAGCTTTGTGGATGTTACCTGTGGTGCTGATATTTAGGCCAAAGTATGTATAGTTTTTTGTGTGCTCTAGAGCAACGGTGTCTACATGGAATTTGTATTTCTGGTCCTGGCAACTGGACCTTTTTTGGAACACCATTATTTCGGTCTATTTCGGTCAGGTTATTTTAGACCTGGTCCATTATTTCGGGACCAGGTCTGACAGAATCTGTGCAGAAGATCTAGGTGCTGCTGTAGGCCCTCCTTGGTTGGTGACAGAAGCACCAGATCATCAGCAAACAGTGGACAACCCCCTCTCTTCTTCACCCCCGCTCTCTCTCTCTCTCCCCCACCTCCACCCCTCTCTCTCTCTCCCTTTCCCTCACCCCCTCTCTCTCCCAGGAAGGACAGGTAGATGGAGGACAGGAGCACAGTTGGGGGACACAGGTGGGGAGATACAAAACAGGGAGACAGGGGACAGATATAGTGGGTATCAGCAGTATTCACACTCCTTGGATTTCTTCACATTTTATTGTGTTACAAATTGGGATAAAAAAAATGTTTTTTGTCGACAATCTTCACAAAATACTTTTTATAGATTTATGGCAAATAAATCACTAATATACCTTGATTTGATAAGTATTCAACCCCCTGAGTCAATACATGTTAGAATCACCTTTGGCAGCAATTAAAGCTGTGATTCTTCTTGGGTACATCTCTAAGAGCCTGGATTGTACAATATTAGCCCATTCTTCTTTTCATAAATTCTTCAAGCTCTGTCAAGGTGATGGGGTCAACATTCACAAGGCCACAGGGCCAGATGGATTACCAGGACGCGTACTCAGATAATGCGCTGACCAGCTGGCAAGTATCTTCACTGACATTTTCAATCTCTCAGTGACCCAGTTTGTAATACCTACATGTTTCAAGCAGATCACCATAGTCCCTGTGACAAAGAACGCCAAGGTAACCTGTCCAAATGACTACCGCCCCCAAGCACTCACATCTGTAGCCATGAAATGCTTTGAAAGGCTTGTCATGGCTCACATCAACACCATCATCCCTAGGCCCACTCCAATTTGCATACCGCCCCAACAGATCCACAGATGATGCAATCTCTATTGCACTCCACACTGCCCTTTCCCACCTGGACAAAAGGAACACCTACGTGAGAACGCTGTTCGTAGACTACAGCTCAGTGTTCAACACCATAGTGCCCTCCAAGCTCATCACTAAGCTAAGGACCCTGGGACTAAACACCTCCCTCTGTAACTGGCTCTACAGAGGCCCAGTACGGCCCAGTACATCACTGGGGCCAAGCTCCCTGCCATCCAGGGCCTCTATACCAGGCAGTGTCAGAGGAAGGCCCTAAAAACTGTCAAAGACTCCAGCCAGCCCAGTCATAGACTGTTCTCTCTGCTTCCGCATGGCAAGTGGTACCGATGCACCAAGTCTGGAACCATCAGGACCCTGAACAGCTTCTACCCCCAAGCCATAAGACTGCTAAATAGTTATGTTAAATAGTTAACCAATAGCTACCCAGACTATCTGCACTAACTCTTTTGACTCATCACATAAGCTGCTAGTACTGTTTATTATCTATCCTGTTGCCTAAACACTTACCTATACGTCCATATCTACCTCAGTTACCTTGTACCTCTGCACATGGACTCAGTACTGGTACCCCTCCACATGGACTCAGTACTGGTACCCCTCACATGGACTCAGTACTGGTACCCCTGCACATGGACTCGGTACTGGTACCCCTAAACATGGGCTCGGTACTGGTACCCCTGCACATGGACTCAGTACTGGTACCCCTGCACATGGACTCAGTACTGGTACCTCTACACATGGACTCAGTACTGGTACCCCTACACATGGACTCAGTACTGGTACCCCTGCACATGAACTCAGTACTGGTACCCCTGCACATGGACTCAGTACTGGTACCCCTACACATGGACTCAGTACTGGTACCCCTGCACATGAACTCAGTACTGGTACCCCTGCACATGGACTCAGTACTGGTACCCCTACACATGGACTCAGTACTGGTACCCCTACACATGGACTCAGTACTGGTACCCCTGCACATGGACTCAGTACTGTTACCCCTACACATGGACTCAGTACTGGTACCCCTACATATGGACTCAGTACTGGTACCCCTACACATGGACTCAGTACTGGTACCCCTACATATGGACTCAGTACTGGTACCCCTACACATGGACTCAGTACTGGTACCCCTACATATGGACTCAGTACTGGTAAGGAAGATGGGAGGGAAAGGTTTAGCTCTCTCTCTCTCTATCTCTATCTCTCTCTCATATATCTACTGTTCTATAGACTAGAGTAGTCCAACCCTGATCTACTGATCTATAGAGCCAAAAAGCAACATCATTCCTTCCACATCAGCAGAGCAGGGATTCTGGGTCAATCTGCCTCCCTGCAACCCTCCCTCTGCACCCCTCCCCTCCTCCCCCCAGCCTCATCTGTCTATTAATTCTAGGTGGGGGAGGGAGAGGGAGAGATGAGCATTAAATGAACAATCATTTCACATGACAGACAGGCAGGCGGACGGGCGGACGGACGGAGACAGACAGACAGACAGACAGACAGACAGACAGACAGACAGGCAGGCAGGCAGGCAGGCAGGCAGGCAGGCAGGCAGGCAGGCCCTATAGGGAATGGTCAAAAGGTAGGGTGCCATTTGGGACATAGACTATACACTAGTGCACTAGTTTGGTCCTAGAGGGCCACAGTGTCGGATGGGTTTCATCTATAGCCATTCATTTACACAAACACTGATTTACATTAAAAAATGAGTGGATTATGTGGTCAATCAAAAAGCATAATGTCCTATGTGAAAACTGTATGGCTAGACTCACTGAAGCCTCACTAAAGCCTCACTGAAGCCTCACTAAAGCCTCACTGAAGACTCACTGAAGCCTCACTAAAGCCTCACTGAAGACTCACTGAAGACTCACTTGAAGCCTCACTGAAGCCTCACTGAAGCCTCACTGAAGACTCACTGAAGACTCACTGAAGACTCACTGAAGCCTCACTAAAGCCTCACTAAAGACTCACTGAAGCCTCACTAAAGCCTCACTAAAGCCTCACTGAAGACTCACTGAAGCCTCACTAAAGCCTCACTGAAGACTCACTGAAGACTCACTTGAAGCCTCACTGAAGCCTCACTGAAGACTCACTGAAGACTCACTGAAGACTCACTGAAGACTCACTGAAGCCTCACGGAAGACTCACTGAAGACTTACGGAAGACTTACTGAAGACTGACTGAAGCCTCACTGAAGCCTCACTGAAGCCTCACTGAAGCCTCACTGAAGCCTCACTGAAGACTCACTGAAGACTCACTGAAGACTCACTGAAGACTCAGAGGGCTGGAGGGTATATGCAGGGTTATGGAGTGTGTACAAAACACACATAGAATGTAGAGACTGACACAAGCCCACATACAGCAGGAGACAATGAAAGACAGAAATAGACACACACTCAGAGTCAATACATGCTTGCACCAAATCAGATTCTAGGAAGTTCATATTGCACACACACACACACACAAACACACAAACATATACACACACACACACAGATAGAGAGTCCCAGAGGCTAGAGAGGCTAGTTTCAGATTGCCTGTCTGTCCTGCGCTAGACTCAAGGTCACAGACATGGAACAGCAGTAAGGCAGGACACACACAAACACGCATGATCAGTAAACAGACTACTAGCTGCTAGTGTCTACAGTAGCAGAACCATATTATCAGTCAGTGTCTCTCAGAAGCATTTTAATTGGTCTCATTAACTCTCCATTGCCCTTATTGACTGGTATCCTGAACACACACACACACACACACAAACACACACACACACATTCACCACACACACGCACACACACACACACATTCACCACACACACACACACACACACACACACACACACACACACACACACACACACACACACACACACACACACACACACACACACACACACACACACACACACACACACACACATTCACCACACACACACACACACATTTACCACACACACACACACACACATTCACCAAACACACACACACACACACACACACACACACACACACACACACACACACACACACACACACACACACACACGCACACACATTCACCACACACACACACACACACATTCACCACACACACAAACACACACATTCACCACACACACACACACACATTCACCAAACACACACACACACACATTCACCACACACACACACACACACACATTCACCACACACATTCACCACACACACACACACACACACACATTCACCACACACACACACACACACACACACACACACGCGCACACACACACGCACGCGCGCACACACACACACACACGCACACACACACACACACACGCGCACACACACACACACACGCGCACACACACACACACACGCACACACAGACACGCACCACGCACGCTCACACACACAGACACGCACACACACACACACACACGCGCGCACCACGCACGCTCCACGCACGCTCACACGCACACTCACACACACAGGCTGGTGGATTGGCTGGCTGAGTGATAGAACATCTCTCTAACACAGAAACACGTGATCAGATAATCACTCTTATCAACCTGAAAGCCCAGCTGTGCGATAGTCACTCACAAACAAATATATACGTTATCTGCCTGTGGGTCCAGCTCCGCTACAGTCTATCACATTAACACACACACACACACGTCTCTATTCTCCAAGTCTCTCTCCTCCCCCCTCTCTTCTCCTCTCTTCTCTCATCTCCCCTCTCCCTTCTATCTATCTATCTATCTATCTATCTATCTATCTATCTATCTATCTATCTATCTATCTATCTATCTATCTATCTATCTATCTATCTATCTATCTATCTATCTATCTATCTATCTATCTATCTATCTATCCCTTCTCCTCTCCCCTCTCCTCTCTGCTGGGCCTATACCAGAGTGGATGGCAGGCAGAATGAGCTGTAGTTGAGCCAGTTAAACAGAGCACCTTCCCACACGTTCTCCCCTTCTCCTTCCCCCTCTCCCTCTCCTTCCCCCTCTCCTTCCCCCTCTCCCTCTCCTTCCCCCTCTCCCTCTCTTCAGGCCAGAGGGACTGGAACACACAGTGAATTGCCCTGATGTTATTAACTACCTGTAGTGCTTTGTGCTGAGCTGGCAGTCCACAGATAGCGGTCTCCTGTCCTGAAGAACTCCCCCACCCCATACTATACAGCGGAACCCAGTACTCACAACAGACACATCAATAGATCATAAAATGTATACAGCCTCTCTACAATAGAAGGAAGCACTTCTCTTAATTTGTGATTAGCTCATCTATAACTGTGAATATCGAGGCCTGGGCTATAGTTTTTATCTAAGAGGAAGCATTCCACAACACACAGTCACCTACTGACCATGAATGGGAATCAGTTTAAAAGTCAGATCTGAATGTGAGATGGTCTGTTAACAGGGGTGAGACCGTTTAAACCAGGGTTCCCTAACTGGCGGGGGGTGGGGAAACCGATAAAAGAATGGCTGTTTAAACGTTACATCCATTTCTGTTAACTGTTAACTGTCTTTTGAAGAACTGGATAGGCTTTGAAAAAACCCTGTGAGTAAAGTTTGCTCTAGGAAACCTGTCTGACTTACATCTGATATCACTGAGATGCTAATTAAGCAACCAACGTTCTTTCTTTGACCATTCAAATAATGTGCACACACTACAACAGTAGCACACTAGGTAGGGAAAAGTGTGCACTGTGCTGGAGCCAGAAACAGTTACTCAGCAGCTTCAGAAACAGGAAGTGAGAGGGAGGCCCATTTGGCCTGACAGGAAGTTATTCTGCAACAGAAACACTCTGGGGGGGTCGACTGATGAACCCGGAGGAAAGAGTTCATTAACAACACTAACACAACACCTTCGAGAGACACACACACACACACATATCCACTGAGAAACAAACACACACATAGAAACACACTCACATACACACGTAAAAAACACACTCACACACATACCGAAACATGTGGGCCAAGCAATATCTACGGGGAAGGGGAATTTGTCATCCAAACTGCTAACGGAATACATTCAGATCAGGCAGATCATCACAACATAGTCAGCTGTCAAGCTTTCAGCCCTAGTCCATGGGCTGGCTATAAACATGCCAACATCCTGCATAAAAACTAAATTAAACATTAACACATCTCCATATTCATCATCTAAATATTAATCTGATTTGGCCCACACCCAGAGCTTACACAGGTCAGTTTGGACGGCTAACTAAGTTAATTCCTATAAATAGACCTAGTCTATCAAGTCCTCATCTGTTCTGTAACACGCCAGTGGGTGTGTGTGTGTGTGTTATGGTAGAGAATGTTCATTTCTCTACCTTAAGCCACCTCCAACGTCATTTTAGAGAATTTGGCAGTACATCCAACCGGCCTCACAACCACAGGCCACGTGTAACCACGCCAGCCCAGGACCTCCACATCCGACTTCTTCACCTGTGGGATCATCTGAGACCTGCCACCTGGACAGCGGTCTGTAATGAAGCCCTTTTGTGGGCAAATACTTATTCTGATTGGCTGTGCCTGGCTCCCTAGTGGGTGGGCCTATGCCCTCCCAAGCCCAGCCATGTGAAAGCCATACATTAGGGCCTAATGAATTTATTTCAATTGACTGATTTCCTTATATGTACTGTAAATTGTTGAAATTGTTACATGTTGCGTTTATATTTTTGTTCAGTGTAGTTATCAGGAGCACTGAACTGCGACTGTATCTGAAGTGCAGTTATCAGGAGTCGACTAGACTGTATACCTTTGAATTGCATTCTTACCTCTTCCTCTCCTTGATTGAAGCGCTGATCCATGGATCCGTCTAAACGGGATCCATGGGACATCCAACTCTGACGTCACCCCATTGAAGTTGAAATGTAAAATTGTTAAGGTAAGGGTTATGATTGAGGTTAGAGTAAGGTTAGGGGTTAAAGTTAGGGTAGGGGTTAAGGTTAGGGTTAGGGTTTAGGGTATGGACGTCCCAAGGATTCCAGATAGCACTAACCCTGATTTAACATTAAATTCAATAGAGCCATAATAGACAAAAACAAGGTTCCAAAAGGTTCCAAAAATATATATTCCAAATATATATTCCAGCCAGATCAGTGGTTAGTGATCAGTGAGGACTTAAAGTAGTGGAGGGTTAATTAGTTATACACCTGGTATTAATATGAGCCAATATAATGAGCCAATTGGCACAGGGCCTGTAGTGTTGGCCTGTAGTGTTCAGTAAGAACATAATGAATCTCTCGTGGACAGACTACGGAAACATCTGACCATTTATGAAAGATTTTAGTTCTGGGTTAACTGAGATGAGTACAGTACTAACACTGAGTCTGTATTGAGCTTTACTGTACTTTACTGTACTTTACTGTTCTTTACTGTTTTTTACTATACTTTACTGTTCTTTACTGTTTTTTACTATACTTTACTGTTCTTTACTGTTCTTTACTATTCTTTACTGTTCTTTACTGTTCTTTACTGTTATTTACTGTACTTTACTGTTCTTTACTGTTTTTTACTATACTTTACTATTCTTTACTGTTCTTTACTGTTATTTACTGTACTTTACTGTTCTTTACTGTTCTTTACTATACTTTAGTGCATTTTACTGTTCTGTTCTGTACTTTACTGTTCTTTGCTGTTCTTTACTAACGACACCGTGCTTTGTTGACTCTTCACGAGTCCTGTCTCTGTCTCTGTGACCATCCCAGTTCCAGTTTCACCCAGGACCTTTCATTTAGCACTTCCTGTCCAAAGACTTTCACTAATGACTGTAAGAGGTCAGAGGTCAGAGACCACTTGATCAGGGTGAGGAGGAAAATAGCAGAGTGTGTCTGAGAGGGACCTCCTTGAAGATAGTGTTGGTAGATCTGGTGCCTGTTGGAAATACTTGGTCAAACTTTCAGCAGCACTTGTAAAACTGTAATTAGCTACACTAGTAAAAAATGTAAAACATTGTATTGCGTCCTTCTCTGCTTCCTTTCCTGGAAAGCTATGTAGTTGAACACTTCCTTTAATTTATCCAGTCATGTAAGATTGCTCATTCAACCCAGCTTACTGGGTAGGAGGGAGGGATGCATGTTATACAGGAGGCTACAGTAAGTATCTGTCCTGGAACAGCTCTTAACAGGAGCTAACCATTAGTTATTGGCCTTACAGAGCGGACCATGAAGGCACGGGGCCAGTCTCCCATTAACCGCCATTACTAACACACACACACACAGACTCACACTAACACACACACACACACACACACACACACACACACACACACACACACACACACACACACACACACACACACTCACACTCACACTCACACACTCACACACACACACACACACTATACACACAAACACACTACTCCCCCCCACACACACACACCCAGACAGACATTATGACCCGAGGTTAGTTCCCACCAGAGCAAGGCCTGTAAAGCAGCCCCCCTAGAGAGGCTGTGGACCCAGTGAACGGTTCACACAGTGTCAACAGGAAACAGACGCGACACACACAGCCTACACAGGACATACGTCCACAAACCAAAGCAAACCCTTTTAAACTCCTATATAAAATGCTGGTTTATCATAAAAGGAAGGCTGTAAAACACCATCGAATCAGCTCCAAGTGATTTCAATTTTAGAAATCTGTTCCAAAGTATTCCTACACAAAGTAGAGAGATAAATGTGATCGTATACAAATATAAACAAGGTTTGAAATGACTATGTTTTAGTCACATATTATATCTGTTGTAGTCACATATTATATCTGTTTTAGTCACATATTATATCTGTTGTAGTCACATATTATATCTGTTTTAGTCACATATTATATCTGTTTTAGTCACATATTATATCTGTTTTAGTCACATATTATATCTGTTTTAGTCACATATTATATCTGTTTTAGTCACAAATTATATCTGTTTTAGTCACATATTATATCTGTTGTAGTCACATATTATATCTGTTGTAGTCACATATTATATCTGTTTTAGTCACATATTATATCTGTTGTAGTCACATATTATATCTGTTTTAGTCACATATTATATCTGTTTTAGTCACATATTATATATGTTTTAGTCACATATTATATCTGTTTTAGTCACATATTATATCTGTTGTAGTCACATATTATATCTGTTTTAGTCACATATTGTATCTGTTTTAGTCACATATTATATATGTTTTAGTCACATATTATATCTGTTTTAGTCACATATTATATCTGTTGTAGTCACATATTATATCTGTTTTAGTCACATATTGTATCTGTTTTAGTCACATATTATATCTGTTGTAGTCACATATTATATCTGTTTTAGTCACATATTATATCTGTTTTAGTCACATATTATATCTGTTTTAGTCACATATTATATCTGTTTTAGTCACATATTATATCTGTTGGGGCTTCTTGCAGTCAATTTGCAGTCTACTAATTATCTGTAACTATGTTCCGGCACCCTGACCATCCACTCAAGATAAAATCGTCCCACGGCTGAATCTAGTTGATGATCCCTGTTCTATACCTCATGGCTTTGTTTCATTGTAGGCAACGTACTGTTGTGTCAAGGGCACATTGTCATTGTTGTGGTCTGTGATAGTCTGAAAGCAGACCAAAGCAGCAAGAAAAGGCTTGTAGCAGAAAATTACTTCACACAGACTGGAGCAAAAATGTAAGCCATGGCAGACCGGTTTGGTCAAATGTTTCTGTGACCATCACAACAACATACAAAGGTCATGAGTACAGTGAACAGGGGAGGTGAGGGGGGCAAATATGGCCTGCAGATGAAATACACTCAGAGCCCAACAGAACAGAGAAATACATTCAAAGCACATACTGTATGCTCTCCCACACAGATGAAACAAAAGGGTGCAACAAAGTCACAAACAAACACATATGTAGGCCTACATTAATACAAACACACACTTAGTCTTAGACCAAGCCCTCAGAGACATACATCTGTCAACCTCAGGCCTTAGAGTCTTACACCAGGCCCTCAGAGACATACATCTGTCAACCTCAGGCCTTAGAGTCTTACACCAAGCCCTCAGAGACATACATCTGTCAACCTCAGGCCTTAGAGTCTTACACCAAGCCCTCAGAGACATACATCTGTCAACCTCAGGCCTTAGAGTCTTACACCAAGCCCTCAGAGACATACATCTGTCAACCTCAGGCCTTAGAGTCTTACACCAAGCCCTCAGAGACATACATCTGTCAACCTCAGGCCTTAGAGTCTTACACCAAGCACTCAGAGACATACATCTGTCAACCTCAGGCCAACACCATCCCTCAAGATGCCATGGACCACGCTAGAAGGAAAACTGGAGGAGATTCTGGGTCATTGTTTCACAGGCTATTTGTATGTTGGCTATTGGTTGTCTCAATGTTGTCTGAATGTTGTCTGAATGTTGGTACAGACATGCAGGAAATTACCAGCTTCTCTGACGGCCACACAGACTGTGGAGGGGGGAGAGGAGGGTCAGGTCTGATATATAGGTCAGAGAGGAGAGGGGAGAGGAGGGTCAGGTCTGATCTATAGATCAGGGAGGAGAGGGGGGTCAGGTCTAATCTATAGATCAGGGAGGAGAGGGGAGAGGGGGGTCAGGTCTGATCTATAGATCAGGGAGGAGAGGGGAGAGGAGGGTCAGGTCTGATCTATAGATCAGGGAGGAGAGGGGAGAGGGGGGTCAGGTCTAATCTATAATTCAGAGAGGGGAGAGGGGGGTCAGGTCTAATCTATAGGTCAGAGAGGGGAGAGGGGGGTCAGGTCTAATCTATAGGTCAGAGAGGGGAGAGGGGGGTCAGGTCTGATCTAGAGATCAGGGAGGAGAGGGGAGAGGGGGGTCAGGTCTAATCTATAGGTCAGAGAGGGGAGAGGAGAGGGGGGTCAGGTCTAATCTATAGGTCAGAGAGGGGAGAGGGGGGTCAGGTCTAATCTATAGGTCAGAGAGGAGAGGGGAGAGGGGGGTCAGGTCTAATCTATAGGTCAGAGAGGGGAGAGGGGGGTCAGGTCTAATCTATAGGTCAGAGAGGGGAGAGGGGGGTCAGGTCTAATCTATAGGTCAGAGAGGGGAGAGGGGGGTCAGGTCTAATCTATAGGTCAGAGAGGAGGGGGGAGAGGGGGGTCAGGTCTGATCTATAGATCAGAGAGGAGAGGGGGGTCAGGTCTAATCTATAGATCAGAGAGGAGAGGGGGTCAGGTCTAATCTATAGATCAGAGAGGAGAGGGGGGTCAGGTCTGATCTATAGATCAGAGAGGAGGGGGGGGTCAGGTCTAATCTATAGATCAGGGAGGAGAGGGGGGTCAGGTCTGATCTATAGATCAGGGAGGAGAGGGGGGTCAGGTCTAATCTATAGATCAGGGAGGAGAGGGGGGTCAGGTCTAATCTATAGATCAGGGAGGAGAGGGGGGTCAGGTCTGATCTATAGATCAGAGAGGAGGGGGGGGTCAGGTCTAATCTATAGATCAGGGAGGAGAGGGGGGTCAGGTCTGATCTATAGATCAGGGAGGAGAGGGGGGTCAGGTCTGATCTATAGATCAGAGAGGAGAGAGGAGAGGGGGGTCAGGTCTAATCTATAGATCAGAGAGGAGAGGGGGGTCAGGTCTAATCTATAGATCAGAGAGGAGAGGGGGGTCAGGTCTGATCTATAGATCAGAGAGGAGAGGGGGGTCAGGTCTAATCTATAGATCAGGGAGGAGAGGGGGGTCAGGTCTGATCTATAGATCAGGGAGGAGAGGGGGGTCAGGTCTAATCTATAGATCAGGGAGGAGAGGGGGGTCAGGTCTAATCTATAGATCAGGGAGGAGAGGGGGGTCAGGTCTGATCTATAGATCAGAGAGGAGGGGGGGGTCAGGTCTAATCTATAGATCAGGGAGGAGAGGGGGGTCAGGTCTAATCTATAGATCAGGGAGGAGAGGGGAGAGGGGGGTCAGGTCTAATCTATAGGTCAGAGAGGGGAGAGGAGAGGGGGGTCAGGTCTAATCTATAGATCAGAGAGGAGAGGGGAGAGGGGGGTCAGGTCTAATCTATAGGTCAGAGAGGGGAGAGGGGGGTCAGGTCTAATCTATAGGTCAGAGAGGGGAGAGGGGGGTCAGGTCTAATCTATAGGTCAGAGAGGAGGGGGGAGAGGGGGGTCAGGTCTGATCTATAGATCAGAGAGGAGAGGGGGGTCAGGTCTAATCTATAGATCAGAGAGGAGAGGGGGGTCAGGTCTAATCTATAGATCAGAGAGGAGAGGGGGGTCAGGTCTGATCTATAGATCAGAGAGGAGGGGGGGGTCAGGTCTAATCTATAGATCAGGGAGGAGAGGGGGGTCAGGTCTGATCTATAGATCAGGGAGGAGAGGGGGGTCAGGTCTGATCTATAGATCAGGGAGGAGAGGGGGGTCAGGTCTGATCTATAGATCAGAGAGGAGAGAGGAGAGGGGGGTCAGGTCTGATCTATAGATCAGAGAGGAGAGGGGGGTCAGGTCTAATCTATAGATCAGAGAGGAGAGGGGGGTCAGGTCTGATCTATAGATCAGAGAGGAGAGGGGGGTCAGGTCTAATCTATAGATCAGGGAGGAGAGGGGGGTCAGGTCTGATCTATAGATCAGGGAGGAGAGGGGGGTCAGGTCTGATCTATAGATCAGGGAGGAGAGGGGGGTCAGGTCTGATCTATAGGTCAGAGAGGGGAGAGGGGGGTCAGGTCTAATCTATAGGTCAGAGAGGAGAGAGGGGGGTCAGGTCTAATCTATAGGTCAGAGAGGGGAGAGGGGGGTCAGGTCTAATCTATAGGTCAGAGAGGGGAGAGGGGGGTCAGGTCTAATCTATAGGTCATAGAGGGGAGAGGGGGGTCAGGTCTAATCTATAGGTCAGAGAGGGGAGAGGGGGGTCAGGTCTAATCTATAGATCAGAGAGGAGGGGGGAGAGGGGGGTCAGGTCTAATCTATAGATCAGGGAGGAGGGGGGAGAGGGGGGTCAGGTCTGATCTATAGATCAGGGAGGAGGGGGGAGAGGGGGGTCAGGTCTGATCTATAGATCAGGGAGGAGAGGGGGGTCAGGTCTAATCTATAGATCAGAGAGGAGAGAGGGTCAGGTCTAATCTATAGATCAGAGAGGAGAGGTGGTCAGGTCTGATCTATAGATCAGGGTGGTGAGTTACTTGACTTTGTTTGGCTGTCATCGCCTCCCTTCGTCAACACACACACCAACACACTCTCAGTCCCTTAACTAAAGAACAGAATTCCGACTAGAAATGTGGGATCAATTACACGCCATCCATTCCTTCTCTGTTATCAGTGGTACTGGCGTTCCCAGGATTAGTCTCCCTGTCGTTAGGAAAACCATCCATCGAGTTCCACAGGAAGTCATCTTGATCTGTGTGTTTGTTTATATGCTTCAGTCTCCACTTCCTGTCACTACTAATGCTGCTTTCAGTGCCACCCAGGATCACATACAAAGAAGGGGAGAATAGAGCATGCATCTATCACAGCAGTCATTTAGATACTTATTACAAGAAAGGTAGAATAGAGCATGCATCTATCACAGCAGTCATTTAGATACTTATTACAAGAAAGGGAGAATAGAGCATGCATCTATCACAGCAGTCATTTAGATACTTATTACAAGAAGGGGAGAATATAGCATGCATCTATCACAGCAGTCATTTAGATACTTATTACAAGAAAGGGAGAATAGAGCATGCATCTATCACAGCAGTCATTTAGATACTTATTACAAGAAGGGGAGAATAGAGCATGCATCTATCACAGCAGTCATTTAGATACTTATTACAAGAAAGGTAGAATAGAGCATGCATCTATCACAGCAGTCAATTAGATACTTATTATAAGAAGGGAAGAATAGAGCATGCATCTATCACAGCAGTCATTTAGATACTTATTACAGATTTTTTTGTATTATTTAACTACGACAGTCAGTTAAGAACAAATTCTTATTTACAATGACAGACTACCCCGGCCAAACCCTCCCCTAACCCAGACAATGCTGGGCCAATTGTGCTATGGGACTCCCGATCACGGCCGGTTGTGATACAGCCAGGGATCGAACCAGGGTCTGTAGTGATGCCCTTAGACCGCTGCGCCACTCGGGAGTTAAAACAATGGCATTATGTTTATTACATAACTCTATGTTCTTATTGGTTAGTATATAGGTACAGCACTGTAGGCATTGTCTCCTGCTGCTGTGTTGACAGGTCATGTCAGGCTCCTAATAAAAGTTTGAAAAATATATTTTTTCACAGTAGTGCACTGCTCATATTAGCGGACCGATATATACATCTGTAGCATGGGCAAAACACATTTTTCAGCATCTCTGCTTTGGCAAAAATGTTAGTTGTATAATTAGGAATAGTATATTGCAGGATTCAATAGTTGGAACAGTTGTTGCCCTGTGCCTTGTCATTCTGATGGATTAATTTACCATCCTTACAAACCACTTAATGTAAATGTACATTACTGTATTTTACATAGGCTGGTCATCTAGGTTTGTACCTGAAGACTTTCCATCTCCATGAAGAAAAACAATGCACAATACAGTAATTGAGTATATTGAGACATCAAGTGTCAAACCTTGACTGCAAATGTGATGATGTGATGTGATGATGTGGCTCAGTTGGTAGAGCATGGTGCTTGCAATGCAAGGGTTGCGGCTTTGGTTCCCATGGGGGACCAGTATGAAAATGTATGCACTCACTACTGAAATGGAAAAGGAATGAATAGACCATTTCAGTTTCCACATATAAATATGTTAAATTATTTGTATATTCCACAGGTATTATCAGATTAACTGTTTAGTACAGATAATTATCAGACTTACAAATATATTTAGTTAAAACATTTTCACAAAATAGTGCACTGGGCATTTACTAGTGCTGTATTAGTGAACCGATATAGACGGTTCTTTTTGTCTTCAGTCTGCAAGTAAATCACAGCACCCCCACCACCTAACTACTTCCTGTGGCTATGGTGTGAGGTGTGACCTAACTACTTCCTGTGGCTATGGTGTGAGGTGTGACCTAACTACTTCCTGTGGCTATGGTGTGAGGTGTGACCTACAAACGGATAACTGTTACCTTTCCTGACCCTCCCTTCCCCGGACAATTCAATAAATCATTATTAGGCCCTAGGCCTGTGACCTATGACCCCACCCTACAGCGGGCCAACTAACCCTAACCATGTGACCTATGACCCCACCCTACACCAGGCCAACTTCCCAATATGAACAACCAGTGGCATCCATTTCTTTTCACTGTTTTGAAAAGACAGCAAAATGTAAGCTACTTCCTCTTTACTCAGCAAAATGTAAGCTACTTCCTCTTTACTCAGCAAAATGTAAGCTACTTCCTCTTTATGTCATTGTGACAAAGCACAAAGAGAGGCAACTAACTAACTGACAGACAGACAGACAGACAGACTGACTGATTGACTGACTACATCCCAAATGGCACCCTATTTACTACATAGTGCACTACTTTGACCTATGAGCCCTACCCCACTGTATAGGGAATAGGGTCACATTTGGGACACACTCACTACAGGCTACAAGCTTTGTTACCACGACCGACCACACATGCGGCACCGCCTGAGGAAATGGGGCCATCAATATCATGGTTGACGGCTGCACCGTTTTCACTGACCCCCCCCCTTTAGAAAATGTACCGAAACACCACCGCCTCGCCACAGGGCTGAACCGGCTGGCTGCGACTCGGTTAGCGCGCGCAACAATACACAGACACAGAGAATGAGAAACACACACTACACTCACATACCGTACTATTGCCCAATTACTGACGTCATGCCTCCTCACATCACTAGCGCTGTATGCTATGTAGTCTACATCATGAAGGTCTAACAAAGGTGGGTGATAGCCTATACTGTGATTTATAATACCCACTTATGGCGCAAATATTAATCAGCAATCATGTCCAATACCCATCAGTAACCTCACACCCAAGTCCCATGCCTTCAGGTTGTATTCTCACAAAAAAGCAGCTTTATGAATGTGAAGGACATTTCTCTGAGGAAGAGCATCACCTCCATCTCTTTGTGACTTAACAGAAGCACATTTTCTGCAACGTATGGTGTGATTTTGTCATTGAGGGAAAGGAATGATGTTATAACAATCTAAAGACTACACCAAATTGCAATAGCAACTAATCCATGGCATGGAAAACTCACATGGATAAAATGTCATATTCTTGTGACTTTCATAAACGCCCCATGAATACCCCGCCCGGAACTGGATAACTGGGATTTCAGAATGACACAACACTCATGATTATCAAGCCCAAAAGCATAATAGCATCACTGATCTACATAACACTACACCTATATGATTAAGGAAGCCCCTCGCACCTCTCTGATTCAGGTTAAATGTACAACTGACTAGGTATCCCCCTTTCCTTTTTCTATTTCAATATGAAGACATGCTCGCTCATGCTTTGCATTATCTGCTGTCTGTAAGGCAATGAGAACGCCACCCGTATGTGGCAACAGCAAGACACATTCTCTTAACTGTACTGATGATATCGCAGTTATTAGTCTACTATAGTGCACATATGGAGCGCTAAATAATACAAGGGAATACTTCTAGGGCGCACATGTGAGGGAATAAATTAATTAATAGCCCGGGAACACAAACACATAGAGACAGACAGACACACAATGCGTTCTGCAAAGGTCGGCAGAAAATATTTCAGTGGGCATTCAACACCGCGGAGGGGCTTACCTTAAAGAGACCTTCACACAGCAGTCGTTTTGGCTCGCCATTCTGTCCTCTTTCTTTCCGTTTTTCCCTATGTGCAAAAGTATCTGAACTGTGTCAGTCAGAGTTTGGTTAGTGCGTAAAAATCCAGTGTTGCGTCAAGAAACTGCAAGAAGCGGTAAATCAGGTTAGAATCGCCAGCCGCGGTGCTGTCATCATAACCTGCCGTGGGTAATCTCGCTACTGTCTGCTTCGGTCCCTGTCCTTGCTCTGGGCACTCTATCATCTAGGCTACACCTCCGGTCCTCTGTCACATCGCACACTATCACCTGCTTTTCTTTTCCTTTCTTTCACCGCTGCTACATCCTGTCGTACTTGTGCGCGAACCGTTTTTCGGCGCTCATACGAAACCACACAGTCGCAGCCTGCTCCGCCTGTGTGTGTGTGTTGTTGTCTGTTTCACGTTGAACGTGAAGAGCGAGAGAGAAGAGCAGAGGGGAGGGTGTAATCGCATTCGATTGACAGGCGCTTAGCCACACAGATCAAATACTCCCGCCTCCGTCCCACTTAATAGACCAATTAGGGAGCTCAGTTGCGCCAATAGTGTGTGTTTGTGTGAGTGCGTGTGTATGTGTGTGTGTGTGTGTGTGGCAATCTGTCTGTCTGTCTGTCTGTCGGCAGGGCGGTAACAAGGTCACATCTGAGGCCCGTTAACCAGTCACAAAGAGAGGGAATGTTCCCATGTCCGAGGGACAGGTTCAGGGGTTACATATTTAACACCATTAGGGTCAAAGGTAACACATAACAAGTTATAGTAGGGATGTAGTCCTATAGTGACTAGTGCAGACAGGTAATGCTAAATTAAAACATTGTGAGTGAGTCTTTCCACCACTGATAACATGACACATAACAAGAACAGAAGAAACTGGGACATGCCTATGGTGACTAGTGGCAGATAGGTCATGGTTTTGAGTAAAGAAAAGAGTGTCTATCCACTAGTAGTAAAATAGTAGTAGCAACATAATGCATCAGAAGCATGTATCAAGTTATATTACACTTGTTACTTTAAGAGAGTGAGGTTTTATTAACTGAAATCGCGATAGTGTTACGGTAAACTGTGTTTCTGGTGAAGAGGAGCTGCCTGGGGAGGAAGTGGCTTTGTGCCTTGGTTCCTTCCTGCTTTCAGTCACAATTCTTCAAAAGAGGAAATTGAAGTCCTCTCTCTTTCTCCCTCGCTACCTTTATCTCTCTCTCTCCCTCTCTCTCTCTCTCTCTCTCTCTCTCTCTGTCTCTGTCTCCCTCTCTCTCTCTCTCTCTCGAAAAACACAAGACAAGCCTTGCGCTGACGTCCTCTATTGTCTCTTTCCACACTCTCTTCCACATTCTCTCTCCTCCATTCACTCTCTTCCACATTCTCTCTCCTCCATTCACTTTCTCCTCTGTTTCCTCTCCTCCATTCACTTTCTCCTCTGTTTCCTCTCCTCCATTTATAATCTCTTCTGCAGGTCACCTCCTGGCCATTGTGGCTGTAGTGAATGCTTGGAATGCTAGAATCTAGGACCCTTTGTGATCTTTAGAATTGTTGACTACACACCAGAATGGTCGCAGTGAGGAACATCCTCACTGCATTAGCCAGGCTGACACGACTCACGTGGTACACTCTGACAGCTGTGACACACTGGTCTGGACAGGAGTCTGTTATGAATGCAGTATTCGCACAGAAATGATTGGATCTCTCAAACTTGTTTTTCTTTCCTTGGAGGTTGAGACCTCACCTTATTTGGATTTGAAAATCCAACAGTTGTAATAGTTGTAATGGAAGACAGTGGCACTCGGGGGCTGTGTGTGTTTGTCCGTGTGTGTGCTTCAGTGAGAAAGACACAGAGGAGAACCAATCAGTAAAAAAACACAGTCCCCTTCGTTATCGTGGCATCGTGCTTACATCATCAAGGACCCTTTCCAGACTATAAGGTCAGCAGGACTTGGAGTTTGCATGTGTTCTACTTTCCAAAATATGATTTCCTCTGTCTGATTTCAACCTGTTTATTATTCATCTTCTACAGAAAACCAACATGTCCTAAATCCTTTTCCATATCCTCAGTGACTCATGTTCAAGGGATCCAATCCCATCCGACACATTATCATTTTCTACGGACACCATATTTGGGATGAAATGCATAAGACACAGAAACCGTCCTGATTTCCAACCCAGCGTGTGGAGAAAGCAGTAGAGTGTGATTTATCATTTCAATTCAACACAACGTTTCTTCAGATTTTACTTTTCCTTGATTGGTTTTTAAAAATGTACATGAAGACAAGTTAGGGGACAACATTTTGAGTCAATATAGAATAGAATAGAATAGAACAGAATAGAATAGAATACAGAGGGTGAGGAACTATCTTAACATTATGTTGTAAAAGACTGAACGAGGGGAATGGATTGTCCCGATGTGGAGTGTAGATAGGCGCGGCGCTAAAGTAGTTTGACATGTTTTATTCAAATGTGAACTTCAACAACAATAACAAAGAGAGAGAACACGACCATAACTGTGTGTCGGCACACAGGCACCGAACACAAACAATGAACCACAACGCAGGTGGGAAATATTACCACAGAAATAGGTTCCCCAATTAGAGACAACGCATAGCAGCTGCCTCTAATTGGGGACCAAACACAAATTACACCACATATAGTTTGTCTAGAACTCTACAGTCAGGCCCTGACCGTGACAAACATAGAAAAGCCAGAGGCCTCACTACGGTCAGGACCTGACAGTACCGGACTGGGCACCTGCGCAGAGGAAGGCTCCGGCCATGGAGCTGGGGTGGAGACTGGTCCCGGACTGGACACCGGTGTGGCAGACGGCTCCGGCTCTGGAGCTGGGCTGTAGACCGGTCCCGGACTGGGCACCGGACTGATGACACGCACTGGAGGTCTGGTGCATGGAGCCGGCACTGGATGCACCGGGCTGGTGACACGCACTGGAGGTCGGGTGCGGGGAGCCGGCACTGGATGTACCACATGGTACCAGATGGTTGTTGTGGTCCTGGAGGGATGAAGCATAGGGAGCATAGCTACATACATGCATAGTTTCATGACAGTGCAGGATTCCTGGTCAGATCATCATTCAGTAACAGGGATCAGCCACAGTCCTCCAGCCTGAGGGAACAAGCAGCCACTGACACAACTAGGACCTGGAATAAACACACATATAACCACCGTACAGACACACACATATAACCACCGTACAGACACACACATATAACCACCGTACAGACACACACATATAACCACCGTACAGACACACACATATAACCACCGTACAGACACACACATATAACCACCGTACAGACACACACATATAACCACCGTACAGACACACACATATAACCACCGTACAGACACACACATATAACCACCGTACAGACACACACATATAACCACCGTACAGACACACACATATAACCACCGTACAGACACACACATATAACCACCGTACAGACACACACATATAACCACCGTACAGACACACACATATAACCACCGTACAGACACACACATATAACCACCGTACAGACACACACATATAACCACCGTACAGACACACACATATAACCACCGTACAGACACACACACACACACACACACACACACACACATAACCACCGTACACACACACACACACACACACACACACATAACCACCGTACACACACACACACACACACACACACACACACACACACACACACATAACCACCGTACACACACAAACACACATAACCACCGTACACACACACACACACACATAACCACCGTACACACACAAACACACACACACACAAACACACATAACCACCGTACACACACACACACACACATAACCACCGTACACACACAAACACACACACACACAAACACACACACACATAACCACCGTACACACACAAACACACATAACCACCGTACACACACAAACACACACACACACACACACACATAACCACCGTACACACACAAACACACACACACACACACACACACACACATAACCACCGTACAGACACATTATGCACAGACATGCACACCCTCATATACACAGACAGACTGTACAACACACAGACAGACTGTACAACACACAGACAGACTGTACAACACAGAGACAGACTGTACAACACACAGACAGACTGTACAACACACAGACAGACTGTACAACACACAGACAGACTGTACAACACAGAGACAGACTGTACAACACACAGACAGACTGTACAACACACAGACAGACTGTACGACACACAGACTGACTGTACAACACAGAGACAGACTGTACAACACACAGACAGACTGTACAACACACAGACAGACTGTACAACACACAGACAGACTGTACGACACACAGACTGACTGTACGACACACAGACTGACTGTACGACACACAGACAGACTGTACAACACACAGACTGACTGTAAAACACACAGACTGACTGTACGACACACAGACAGACTGTACAACACAAAGACAGACTGTACAACCCACAGACTGACGCGTGCTGTATGTATTCACACTCATATACTTTATATACACACACACACACAAACACACACACACACATTGTTCTTGACACAAAGTTGTGCTGTTTTCCACCACATTCTGTCAGCCAAAGCGACAGCAGTGCATGTTAGTCTACGGTCCCCACTTCACGTCAACTACAGGTGACTACCTAAGAGCTTAACTCCGACAGCCAGACCATTTCATAACAGTCTATACAACAACAACAACAACAACAACAACAACAACACGGTACAACAGTTCATCTATGTCCAAATTGCATTGGAAATTCACAGGGATATAAGCCTTCAATGTTGTAATAATTGCTAGACAATGCATGCCAAGCTGCACGGTTAATTTACAACACCACACTGCATGAAAATCAAGCACCAGCATCGCATTTATTTTGGTCAGAGACACATTTGCAAAATACACCATTAGTGTTTACAGCAGGGCGGCAGGTAGCCTAAAGGTTAGAGCGTTGGGCCAGTAACTGAAAGGTTGCTGGTTCGAATACCCGAGCCAACAAGGTGAAGAAATCTGTCGGTGTGTCCTTGAGCAAGGCATTTAACCATAATTTGCTCCAGGGGCTGACACTGTAGGTAGGCCGTCATTGTAAATTTGAATTAGTTCTTAACTGACTTCCATTGTTAAATAAAGGTTAAATAAATAAAACATTTACTGTAACTACACAACATCAAACTTCCTGTAGACAAGCTCTTTACTGACTGGCTTCCTCTAAAATCATCCTGTGTATCATCAACACTGTCTCCTGATCAGAGAGAAACCCAACACCATCCAGAGAGAGGAGCGGTAGTACTGTAAGGAACTCAGCACTGCATGGAGGAATAAGTCCAAACGCTTGTTACAGAAGTTACAGGGACAAATATATATATAGAAATTGATTCCCAAACCTTCCATAACAAAGCCATCAACTACAGAGAGATGAACCTGGAGAAGAGTCCCCTAAGCAAGCTGGTCCTCAAAGCTGGTGCACAATTAGACCCAACCAAATCATGAGAAAACAAAAAAGAAAATTACTTGACACATTGGAAAAAACAGAGCAAACTAGAATGGTATTTTGCCCTAAACAGAGAGCACACAGTGGCAGAATACCTGACCACTGTGACTGACCCAAATTTAAGGAAAGCTTTGACTATGTACAGACTCCGTGAGCATAGCCTTGCTATTGAGAAAGGCCGCCGTAGGCAGACCTGGCTCTCAAGAGAAGACAGGCTATGTGCACACTGCCCACAAAATGAGGTGGAAACTGAGCTGAACCTCCTAACCTCCTGGCAAATGTATGACCACATTAGAGACACATATTTCCGTCAGATTACACAGATCCACAAAGAATTTGAAAACAAACCCAAGATTTGTAACCAGTGAAGAACAAACACCATTGTAAATACAACTCATATTTATGTTTATTTATTTTCCCTTTTGTACTTTAACTATTTGCACATTGTTATAACACTGTAAATATACATAATATGACATTTGACATTTCTTTATTCTTTGTTTACTGTACATTTTTATTGTTTATTTCATTTTTGTTTACTATCTACTTCACTTTCTTAGGCAATGTTAACATATTATCCCCATGCCAATAAACCCCTTAAATTGAAACTGAATTGAGAGACCAAGAAAAAAGACAGAGAGAGGGAGAGAGAGAGCGAGAGAGAGAGAAAGATAGCGAGGGAGAGAGAGAAAGAGAGAGGTCTTACATTTCCTCCTTTGAAGATTTGAGACCGAAAGCCGGAAAGAACCATGGCACAAAGCCACTCTTACAGAGAGGATAAAATAGAGAGAGGAGGACGATGCTGTAATATATTCTCATTGATGTCTCTCTCTATAATCCCACATACACATACATCACATACAGCTTCTGTATTAGTAGCTTTGAAGTCTCTAAGCTGATTCCGATTCTTTAATAAACCCTGTTCTCTACCCTCTCTCTCTCCGTCACCGTTTCAATTTAGCACGATTACGTCTTTAGCTCACTGATTGGCTGCGTGGAGGGGATGGGAGATACACACTGCCAATAGACTGCCTAGTCCTTCAGCTGCTGGCTATTCTCTAGTCTATCTAGTCTCCCTCATCTTTTACATCTGAACAAGGGGAACGTCACTAGGATACTAAGAGTGTACATGTGCTGTGTGTGTGTTTGTGACGCAGGGTCTTCCAAAACAGGGATCTCCACCTTCACACCAAAGTAGCCAAGGTAACCTGCCTAAATGACTACCGACCCTCAGCACTCACGTCTGCAGCCATGAAGTGCTTTGAAAGCTGGTCATGGCTCACATCAATACCATCATCCCAGAAACCCTGGACTCTCTCCAATTCGCAAAACCGCCCCAACAGATCCACAGATGATGCAATCTCTATTGCACTCCACACTGCCCTTTCCCACCTTGACAATAGGAACACCTACGTGAGAATGCTATTCATTGACTACAGCTCAGCGTTCAACACCATAGTGCCCTCAAAGCTCATCGCTAAGCTAAGGACCTTGGGACTAAACAGCTCTTTCTGCAACTGGATCATGGTCTTCCTGATCCTCAACACGGGGGCTCCTCAGGGGTGTATGCTTAGTCCAATCCTGTACTTCCTGTTCACCCATGACTGCGTGGCCAAGCACGACTCCAACACCATCATTAAGTTTGCTGATGACACAACGGTGGTAGGCCTGATCACCTACAACGATGAGACAGCCTATAGGGAGGAGGTCAGAGATCTGACAGTGCGGTGCCAGGACAACAACCTCTCCCTCAACTTGATCAAGACAAAGGAGATGATCGTGGACTACAAGAAAAGGAGGGCCGAGCACTTCCCCATTCTCATCGACAGGGCTGTAGTGGAGCAGGTTGAGCGCTTCAAGTTATTTGGTGTCCACATCACCAACAAACGGTCATGGTCCAAACACACCAAGACAGTCGTGAAGAGGGCATGACAATGCCTATTCCCCCTTAGCTCGTCTGGTAGGCTCGCGTCACTGGGCAGCTATCGGCTGGGTTTCCCTTTGTAATCTGTGAGAGTTTGCGAGCCCTTCTACATCCGACGTGTGTCTAAACCAGTGTAGTAGGATTCGATCTTAGTCCTGTATTGACACTTTTCCTGTTTGATGGGTCGTCAGAGGGCGTAGAGGGATTTCTTATAAGCGTCCGGATTTGTATCCTGCTCCTTGAAAGCGTCAGTTCTAGCCTTTACCTCAATGCAGATGTTGCCTGTAATCCATGGCTTCTGGTTGGGATATGTACGTACGGTCATTGATTAACTTATTAATGAAGCCAGTGACTGATATGGTAAACTCCTCAATGCCATCGGAAGAATCCTGCAACATATTCCAGTCTGTGTTAGTGAAACAGTCCTGTGTGTGTGTGTGTGTGTGTTGCTGGCTCTTGTTAAGGGCTGAGACAAGCACCCCTGTGGTTCTACAGACAAAGGCTCTTACACAGCAGCCAGGAGTGTGTGTGTTTATGTGTGTGTGCGTGTGTGGTGTGGTGTGGTGTGTGTGTGTATGTGGTGTGTGCATGTGTGTGTGTGGTGTGTGCCATATCGAGGAGGGTAGACCATCTCAACCCATCCAGTGAACATAGAGAGAGAGGGAGAGAGGGAGAGGAAGAGCGAGGGAGGAAGGGGACAATTATTGTTTCGAGTGTATCGTTTTGGCATTAGTGAATCACTCCTGTCATGCAAATAAAGCTAGCCTTAATTTGAAGAGAGGGACAGAGATAAAGAGAGAAGAAGAGGGTTAGAAAGAGAGGGAAAGATATAAAGAGAGAGAAGAAGAGAGAGTGAGAAGAGGAGCAGAAAGAGGAAACAGACAGTCAGCTGGTTGTGACTTCATCTAGGTCAGACTGTGTGTGTGTGTGAGAGAGAGAGTCCTTGGGCCATGCAGAGACAGACAGACAAACCACTCCCTGTCTCCACCCTCCTCCTCCTCTCTCCTCATACACCTCCAGAGAGTGAGAATGGGAGTGAGTGAGAGAGAGAGAGAGAGAGAGAGAGAGAGAGAGAGAGAGAGAGAGAGAGAGAGAGAGAGAGAGAGAGAGACAGAAAGAGAGAGACAGAAAGAGAGAGACAGAAAGAGACAGACAGACAGACAGACAGACAGACAGACAGACAGACAGACAGACAGACAGACAGACAGACAGACAGACAGACAGACAGACAGACAGACAGACAGACAGACAGACAGAGAGAGAGAGAGAGAGAGAGAGAGACAGAAAGAGAGAGACAGAAAGAGACAGAAAGAGACAGACAGACAGACAGACAGACAGACAGACAGACAGACAGACAGACAGACAGACAGACAGACAGACAGACAGACAGACAGAGAGAGAGAGAGAGAGAGAGAGAGAGAGAGAGAGAGAGAGAGAGAGAGAGAGAGAGAGAGAGAGAGAGAGAGAGAGAGAGAGAGACCACTGTGGATGGAATTAGCAGGATCTGTTCTCTTTGTTCTTATTCTGTTTACATTAATAATTAAGTAGTCCCCCTCACGGTGACAAGGTTCACGTCACACATTCAAACCCTCCGGCTACAGTGAGTGTGAGTGTGAGACAGTCAGTCAGCGGGTGGTCCATAAAATACACCACGCAGAATGGTGGTCCATAAAATACACCACGCCGAATGGTGGTCCATAAAATACACCACACAGAATGGTGGTCCATTAAATTGCACAAATACACAGGTTTGTAGTTATCATCACAATATCACACTGCCTACTGTAGTTATCATCACAACATCACACTGCCTACTGTAGTTATCATCACAATATCACACTGCCTACTGTAGTTATCATCACAACATCACACTGCCTACTGTAGTTATCATCACAACATCACACTGCCTACTGTAGTTATCATCACAACATCACACTGCCTACTGTAGTTATCATCACAACATCACACTGCCTACTGTAGTTATCATCACAACATCACACTGCCTACTGTAGTTATCATCACAACATCACACTGCCTACTGTAGTTATCATCATAACATCACACTGCCTACTGTAGTTATCATCACAACATCACACTGCCTACTGTAGTTATCATCACAACATAACACTGCCTACTGTAGTTATCATCACAACATCACACTGCCTACTGTAGTTATCATCACAACATCACACTGCCTACTGTAGTTATCATCACAACATCACACTGCCTACTGTAGTTATCATCACAACATCACACTGCCTACTGTAGTTATCATCACAACATCACACTGCCTACCATAGTGACTGTGACTGCCAGGTCAAAACAGAGCAGTAGTAGTGGCACACAGTAGAGTACATGACATCCCTCTCTGCCCCTTGGGCGCCTGGTGACCCACACTCTGACCCTCCCCAGCTGTGGGTTGCGTGCCCAGGCTTCCTGCCTCCTCCACCCAGGCCTCTGTGATTCACACTGGGCTGGGTCAGGGCTGGGAGTGGGGTGAGGGTGGAGGGGCGCTAGTCTAGCCTCTGGCTGTTGGGGAGAGGGAGAAGGCTGGCTGGCCCACTGACACTGTTGGGGAGAGGGAGAAGGCTGGCTGGCCCACTGACACTGTTGGGGAGAGGGAGAAGGCTGGCTGGCCCACTGACACTGTTGGGGAGAGGGAGAAGGCTGGCTGGCCCACTGACACTGTTGGGGAGAGGGAGAAGGCTGGCTGGCCCACTGACACTGTTGGGGAGAGGGAGAAGGCTGGCTGGCCCACTGACACTGTTGGGGAGAGGGAGAAGGCTGGCTGGCCCACTGACACTGTTGGGGAGAGGGAGAAGGCTGGCTGGCCCACTGACACTGTTGGGGAGAGGGAGAAGGCTGGCTGGCCCACTGACACTGTCATTGATTAAATTAGTACCACATCACAGGGCAAGTCGGCCAGGGGAGTACGGGAGGGTGGGAGGGAGGAGAGTCGAGTGCGTGTGTGTGTGTGTGTGTGTGCGTGTGTGCATGTGCGTGGGGTGGGGGGGGGACTGGCGTGTGTGTATGTGTAGGTGTGTGTGAGTGGCAGGGCGGGGGATGGTGACAGCTATAGGAAAAATAAGAACACTAAAGTCTCTTTGACCCCCCTCCCCCATCTCTTCTCTCAATCTCTCTCTGATATACAGTACACACACCCTGAAGAGCCCAGCCGTGTCAGTCAAACAGCTATAAGAGAAGCTATATACAGTATAGTAGCTGAATAGAGACGAGAGACAGACAACACAATGTCAGGAGGGAAGAGGTCAGGATAGATCTGGAGGTCTGGTCCAACAGATAGTGTGTGTGTGTGTGTGTGTGTGTGTGTGTGTGTGTGTGTGTGTGTGTGTGTGTGTGTGTGTGTGTGTGTGTGTGTGTGTGTGTGTGTGTGTGTGTGTGTGTGTGTGTGTGTGTTATTCTAGCTTCACCTGGAGGATAAAAGCTGTGTCTGCCATCACCATCATTGTTACCCGAGTCTGTCCATTCAGAACATATTGACATATAGTGTAATTTACATTGGAATGAGAACAGTTTTGGGTGGAAGGTGAATCACATGGTTAAATTAGACTGTGTCAGTATCTGGAGCAGACTAGCTTTGATTTGGGCGTGGACATCTCTCTTTCTCTGATTATCTTAGGCATCCTGCACCTTGTTTCTATGGAAACAGACTCTAAAAAGGGCAGAGAAAGAGAGCGAGGAGGGGGATGCTGAGAAGACACAAAAAAGTCTAGTTTCAGAAGCTCTTAGGACAGGGTTAACACTAACCAACCAGAATAACTCTCACTAACTCATCACAGGACAGAGTTCAGTAAAGCCCATGCAATGGTGGCGACTGGGCCCAGGGGTTGGTTGGTTGGTTGGTTGGTTGGGAACCCATGGCTATAGCATGATCTGCCCTTGATGCTGCCAATGCTGCAAGCTCATTACATGCAATGACAGCTCTATCGGAAACTGTAGTGGCAGGGAGTATTGGCCTGCACAGCACACACTCATGAATATACTCACAACACATCCACACCAACACACACACAAACACACCAACACGCACACACACACAGGACGGACACACACACACACACACAGACACTCTCTCTCTCTCCATTCTGTGAATGAAAATTGGATTGCTATGGAATAACTTGATTATAAACAGCCTAACTGTAGTGCTGGGCAATATCACTTAATGATGCTGAGTGCATTGACACTAGGGAGCACACACAGTATACACACACACACAGTACACACACACACACACACACACACACACACACAGTACACACACACAGTACACACACACAGAGTACACAGAGTACACACACACACACACACACACAGTACACACACACAGAGTACACAGAGTACACACACACACAGAGTACACACACAGAGAATACACACACACACACACACACACAGTACACACACACAGAGTACACAGAGTACACACACACACACACACACACACACACACAGTATACACACACAAACACACACACAGTACACACACACAGAGTACACAGAGTACTGTGTGTGTGTGTGTACTCTGTGTACTCTGTGTGTGTGTGTGTACTCTGTGTACACTATGTGTGTGTGTGTGTGTATTCTCTGTGTGTGTGTGTACTGTGTGTGTGTGTGTGTGTGTGTGTGTGTGTGTGTGTGTACTCTGTGTGTGTGTGTGTGTGTACTGTGTGTGTGTGTGTGTGTGTACACACACACACACACACACACACACAGAGTACACAGAGAACACACACACACACACACACACACACATAGCGTACACAGAGTACACACACACACACAGAGTATACACACACACACAGAGTACACACTCACAGAGTACACACACCCACAGAGTGCACAGAGTACACACACACACACACACACAGAATACACACACAAAGAGAGAACACACACAGAGTACACATACAGAGAACACACACAATCAGAGTACACACACACACACACTACAGTTATATAATGCAGGGTTTTGTTTCTCCCTTATGCTCAATACTGATTGGGTAGAGAATGAACACACCGGGTGTCCCAGATCGAACCAAATTAATCCCTGATTACAATGCAGAAATAAATACAAAATTGGAAAATACAGAACTTGACTGGAAATGTATGTTGATTGAAAACAGTATGTTCTGCCCAAATACAAACTACACCCTAACCAGGAGAAGTTGAACATTTGGGTTAACAATCAGCCAATGTTTTAAAAGAAAATCAACTCAATACTAAAAGCCTAAAGAGTCTCTGTTGCCTTTTGATGGAAGGATTAAGATCTGAGGGTAACTACGGGTTACCAGGGGTCAGAAAGGTCACCATACATTACCACACTCTGTACACCTAAACATTTTATGGATTAAATGTAAAAATGTAAAAGTTTGGAAACCATTAAAGATTCTCTATATAACTGTTGACTTTTTCCATGGGGGACCATGCAGGGCAGCCTATGCATATGCTAAAAAAACTTGAATTGGTAAATAGGGTTGTACATTTTGGGGAAAATTCAGAGATGGAAACCTTCCGTGGGAATTAATGGGAATATATGGGAATTAACGGAAATATATGGGAATTAAGGGAAATATATGCATATTAATATTAATACCATTTAAATGTAGATGTTTTTTGCATTGGATATATTTACCATATCATATGGAGACAGAAACATAAACCTTTTAACTTATCATAAGTAGACATAATTGCAAATTATTAAATCCTTCCAATAGATATAAAAAAAAACGATTTAGTTACGAATTGAACTTTAATTAAATGAGTTGAGTCTTTACATGGGATGATTTCACTGAACAACAAAAGAAAGGGAATATTGAATGATCCCCAATGATCCATCGCATCTCCCAAAAACGTTTTCAACATACATCTGTAACATGATAGTCTAGAAACTAAAGCTTTGGTTGTCTTCCTCTCAGGCTTCCATGTCTTCTCCCTGGACCTCCTCAATGTCCACCTCTTGAACATCAGATTCTGAGGCATCATCTTCACTGTCACTTTCCAACCTTGTTGAGGATGGCTCGTTGTCAGGCTCAGAAAGCCTTACATTTTTCAACCCTTGTATTGGTCAGCCTGTTGCGTGCTTTGGTGTGTGTGTTCCCAAACAAGGACCAGTTGCGCTCTGAGGCGACTGATGTTGGTGGGATTTGGAGGATGATGGAGGCAACAGGGGTAAGAGCCTCAGATCCACAAAGTCCCTTCCACCAGGTGGCTGATAAGATATGTTGGCACGACTGCCATATTGCGTCTCCATCCCAAAACTCTTGCTTGGAAGTGTACTTAGCCAGACTGCTAAGAACCTTGCCTTCATCCAGGCCAAAGTGGCAAGACACGGTAGTGATGACACCATAGGCCTTGTTGATCTCTGCACCAGACAGGATGCTCTTGCCAGTATACTTGGGTTCCAACATGTATGCTGCGGCATGTATGGGCTTCAGGCAGACGTCTTCACGCTTTTTGATGTATTTCAGAACTGCAGTTTCCTCTGCTTGGAGCAACAGTGAAGTGGGCAGGGAGTAAGGATTTATTTTCTTACATCTGCAAGAAGAGTCTGAACATCAGACAGGATGCCATTGTCTCCCTCAATCCGTGCAATGGCTACTGCTATAGGTTTCAGGAGTTCCAGGCTGCTTACCACTCTCTCCCAAAATACATAATCCAGGAGGATCCTCTTGATGGGGCTGTCCATATCGGCAGACTGTGATATGGCCATTTCTTCAAGAGACTCTTTCCCCTCCAGGAGACTGTCAAACATGATGACAACACCACCCTAACGGGTGTTGCTGGGCAGCTTCAATGCGATGCTCTTATTCTTCTCACTTTGCTTGGTGAGGTAGATTGCTGCTATAACTTGATGACCCTTCACATACCTAACCATTTCCTTGGCTCTCTTGTACAGTGTATCCATTGTTTTAAGTGCCATGATGTCCTTGAGGAGCAGATTCAATGCATGAGAAACACAGCCAATGGGTGTGTTGTGAGGGTAGTACTCCTCCACTTTAGACCAAGCAGCCTTCATGTTCGCAGCATTGTCTGTCACCAGTGCAAATACTTTCTGTGGTCCAAGATCATTGTGACTGCCTTCAGCTCATCTGCAATGTAGAGACCGGTGTGTCTGTTGTCCCTTGTATCTGTGCTCTTGTAGAATACTGGTTGAGGGGTGGAGATGATGTAGTTAATTATTCCTTGCCCACGAACATTCGACCACCCATCAGAGAGGATTGCAATACAGTCTGCTTTCTCTATGATTTGCTTGACCTTCACTTGAACTCTGTTGAACTCTGTTGACCTCTGCATCCAGCAAATGAGTAGATAAAGCATGTCTGGTTGGAGGGGTGTATGCTGGGCGAAGAACATTCAGCTCGAGCAAGACATTCATCAGCATTTCTCTGACTACGTTCCTCCATTGAGTCAAAAACACTTCTGATTCCAGGAGGACCATGAGCTGTTGCTGTCGATAAGGTGTCTGATTCATCATTTTTACCTCGAATAGAAGTAGAGGGACTGTTGTGAGTGCTGAGGGAACTTTATGCACTTGGCCAGATGATTCTGCATCTTTGTTGCATTCTTCACATATGATTAGCCACAGTATTTGCAGATTTACACAGCCTTGTACATGTACATTAGCTGCAGTGAAATGATAGTGCCCGTAATTTGTAATTAAAAAATATATATATACATTTCCATGTACAGATAAATAGTTAAGCAGTTAGATTAAACAACTTCTTTGTAAGATAAATGCTTTAAAATGAAATGTATGGAAACAGGTGAATTAACACTCCTCAGTTAGCAGGCTCAAGCAAGCTAAAACCCACATGGTAGAAAAAACTAACTTGCAGAAATTGTTAACAAGTTAGAAATGATTTAAACACACTTTGCTGTAGGCTACTATTTACTAGTTAACAAAAAATGATGTATGTCATATAAAATATATTCACCCCATCCAGTATTGTAATCAGACAGTGTAGTAGTGTGTTCTCAATAGCATCTCATTAGTGTGCAAGATCTTGAGAATCAGCTGCACATGTGATGGAAGAATGCACTGTGCATGCAGAGTTGCAATTCCACTGAATTGGGGATAGTTTAACCAAAATATGCCACAAAACCTAGAATTGCCTTATGTGTATCCCACAAAAAAGGTTCACTGTTATAAGCTAACTTTTTTGATGAATATAAGCAAAATTCCCAACATTCCTGGGCTTAACTTCCCATGAAAAATGTCCTCAACTTTAACGGAAAGTTTCCGACCCTTTGCAACCTTATTGGTCAATGACAGTTAAAAAATATATTTTTTAAAATTATTGTCAATGTTTTTTAAGTATCCTATATCAAACAGGTCCACTGAGACTGTTTATTAACTACAGGTCAGCTTTGCTTGTGACCTGATACACTTGATCACACTTAGTAAACAGGCTACTCATCTCAAATCACAGGACACCCCCTTGTCCTTAGTTGACACAACAAACACCCCCTGAGGGAGAGAAGGACAGTTGCTGATGACAGCTGCTGATGGCTATCGTTGGTTTATGTGGATAGATCTGTCCCTTGCACACTCTCTCTCTCTATGAAAGTTATTGTAGTTCCATAGCCTTCTAGTAGCCTATGTGTATAGATAGAATGGATAAGTTGTTGTTGTTGTTGTAGAAAGCCCAGTGTTCATAGAGTTAGCATCACATTTAATTGTTTCATCGCATATTAGTCGGCCCATTTCCTAAACATAAAAATTAAATTCGTATGACATTAACGTTTGGCTACCCTTACAGTATCAGCGGAAGCAGATGGTAATTTCCCTCAGAGAGGAAGAGGAGAAGCGAGAGGGATAACTGTGCCCAAAATCTGTTTTTTCGCTCACCAAGCAAGGAGTTCTTGTATGGAGGTCAACGAGATAGTGTCGAATTTGACAAAACGTGTAATGGTTTATTTGCTACGTGTGGCTTATTTGATTGATCGAATAGAAGTCTTGTAATGATTAGGTTGTTATGATAAATGTAGGACACGTGACATCCCGGGCAACTTTGACAATAAACACTTTATATGAGTTGTGCCTGGTCGTAACTAGTTACCACAGTCACAAAGTCATAAAGCCCGCCAATTTCTATAATGTATCGTCTTTTAAAATGTGATTTTTACCTTAAATTAAAATCAAAAAGCAGGATATAGACAATTTTGACTTTGTGCTTGTGGTAAGTAGTGGAAACCGCTGTGCTTGTTGTTCACACACGTATCTGTCCTCTCGTTAGCTAGCATGGTCCCACCTGAACTTGCCTCCTCCTGACTTCCATCCATTTTTTAAGACTCTCCTTTTCATTGTTAGGACGACCACTAGAGTATCATGTCAATATAATGGAAAATCTGTGTTTCCTTTCGTCACGAGACTCGTGTATTCCATCTGGTGTTCTATTCATGAGAAGTGGCGCGTGGCGGCGGAGATGAATGCAGGAGCAGATGAGCGCGGGCGGTTTTTTATTGATTTAGCGGCACCGCCCCTCCCATGAGACCGCAGCATTGTTCGATTGTCTCATGGACCGTTAATTTGTTTCAATAGTCCTGAGATATTGTGGAATTATGCGACGAGGCAGATGCCGGTTACTATGCCATGATCATCTGGACGTGTCGTTGTGAGAGTTGACAGGAATAATGGAAAAATAATGCAATATGAAAATGAGGTTTGTTTTACAATAAGGATAATTTAATGGGCACTGGGTAGCTGCCCAATAAATGTTGTGGTGGAAAGATAGATTGCTCAATTAAAAAAGAGTAAAAAGCAAAGCACAATCCATCTGTTTCTGTTTGTATTATGGGTAACGTTGCAGTAAAAAGATGTATGAAAGCTTTGCGATTGTGTCTCTTATTATTCACATGGCTGACATCTGTCAACTCTAGATAAAGTGTCAGAAAATTAGGCCTAGTGAAGTATTTTAGATCCCAACCCTAACCTGAGCCGTGGCGGAATAAGAATTTGTTTTAATCGACCCATAGCATCTTACCAAATTCAGGAATAGGCCTACGTTTTCTGATTTTAGTCTGATTGTTCACGTGTGAGAACTACAGATATTTCAAGTCTAACGTTATAGCGACATCTACTGGTGAACATGGCCATGAACTGAAACCCCAACTTCAATAAACTATAAAATAGCCCTACATGGGCGTCTACCTTTTCACATCATATACCATTATTGTAACATTGTCATGACATTGTCTGACATTGTCATGCAGGATAGGTCTTCATATAAGCTATAAGACATTCACGAAGTGTCTCCTGAAACTCTCCTGTGTGACACGGGCGTTTTCGGATGCCTGAGTAGGATTGCCTAGGCTATTTTGCCTTTTCTCTGTAAACAACAAAAGGCTCAGTGTCATCCTCACCAATTGACTCTCACTATCCATGTCAATTGCAAGAGCCTGTCGTTTATCCGTCCATCAATAAGTGAAAGTAGCCTATAACTTTCCTCGCTCCCCATCTGCTAGCCAGGGTGCGCGCAGTTATTATATCCCAAGGATCTGTTTCCCGCCATCAATTAATAATTATTTGACATTCTGAGAAATACACGAGGCATTACTCACTAGGCCCACCTTCCACTGCATGCCTCAGTTAGGAACCAACTACTTCTACAGGTGGTATTCTGACTGGCTGCCCCACACTACTGTCAAATCATCAAACTGTTCCGTTTGGGGTCCGTGTTGGTTATTACATTCAGTGTGTGTGTATGAAGAGAAAGAGAGCGAGAGAGCGAGAGAGATGCTATGTCAACAAATGATGAGACTGTGTGTGTGAGTGAGTGTGAGAGAGAGAGAAAGAGAGAGAGAGAGGCTAGGTCAACCAAAAACGTGTTCAGCACTGGGAGCTGTCCATGGTTTTGAATTTCCGAGCAGCAGCGGCGCGCATCAGGACTGGCGAAGGACAGAAGAGGCAACGCAGATACAACTCTCTCTAGCTACCTGTGCGTCTCTACAATATTCTAAACGGAGGAATGGCCTACATCTAGAAGTCATGGTGCGAGGGAGTGTAGGTTGAAGAAATCAAACTTTTCAAAAACAGGGTGCGTTTTCTCTCGCTCTTGACTTACTGAATGTGAGTCACTTGGATATCTTCTGGAAACCTTCACAGAAAAGCAATCCTCTCGTCCACTCCACGTCCCTGTGTGAGCTTATAGTACGGAATTTTCTTCTTCAGCATAGCCATCATAGATATCTGGCAATAGTTTCTCCAACCGTCGCCATGCTCCCCTCACAGGAAGCAGCCAAGAACTACTTTATACTGTACAGTGTGTAATGCTACACCAAGGCTTTTCACCATGGCAACAAGGTCAATTTGTGCACGTGGGGAAAAATCACTTCACTCCCAGTATTTTATCTACTTCTGAAAAGATGCATTTGATGTCACTGAGTGCACAACTTTTCTAGCGAAGTTCAAGAAATGAACAGAGCATTTCAGCACCAAGGACAGCTACATAGAGGATGAGGTAGGGAGGAAAAGTATGGAGAGGTAGGGAGGAAACATATGGAGAGGTAGGGAGGAAACATATGGAGAGGTAGGGAGGAAACATATGGAGAGGTAGGGAGGAAACGTATGGAGAGGTAGGGAGGAAACGTATGGAGAGGTAGGGAGGAAACGTATGGAGAGGTAGGGAGGAAACGTATGGAGAGGTAGGGAGGAAACATATGGAGAGGTAGGGAGGAAACGTATGGAGAGGTAGGGAGGAAACGTATGGAGAGGTAGGGAGGAAACGTATGGAGAGGTAGGGAGGAAACATATGGAGAGGTAGGGAGGAAACGTATGGAGAGGTAGGGAGGAAACGTATGGAGAGAAGGAGGAAACATATGGAGAGGTAGGGAGGAAACGTATGGAGAGGTAGGGAGGAAACGTATGGAGAGGTAGGGAGGAAACGTATGGAGAGGTAGGGAGGAAACGTATGGAGAGGTAGGGAGGAAACATATGGAGAGGTAGGGAGGAAAAGTATGGAGAGGTAGGGAGGAAACGTATGGAGAGGTAGGGAGGAAACGTATGGAGAGGTAGGGAGGAAACGTATGGAGAGGTAGGGAGGAAACATATGGAGAGGTAGGGAGGAAACATATGGAGAGGAGGAAACGTATGGAGAGGAGGAAACGTATGGAGAGGTAGGGAGGAAACGTATGGAGAGGTAGGGAGGAAACATATGGAGAGGTAGGGAGGAAACGTATGGAGAGGTAGGGAGGAAACGTATGGAGAGGTAGGGAGGAAACGTATGGAGAGGTAGGGAGGAAACGTATGGAGAGGTAGGGAGGAAACGTATGGAGAGGTAGGGAGGAAACGTATGGAGAGGTAGGGAGGAAACATATGGAGAGGTAGGGAGGAAACATATGGAGAGGTAGGGAGGAAACATATGGAGAGGTAGGGAGGAAACATATGGAGAGAAGGAGGAAACGTATGGAGAGGTAGGGAGGAAACGTATGGAGAGGTAGGGAGGAAACGTATGGAGAGGTAGGGAGGAAACGTATGGAGAGGTAGGGAGGAAACGTATGGAGAGGTAGGGAGGAAACGTATGGAGAGGTAGGGAGGAAACATATGGAGAGGTAGGGAGGAAACATATGGAGAGGTAGGGAGGAAACATATGGAGAGGTAGGGAGGAAACATATGGAGAGAAGGAGGAAACGTATGGAGAGGTAGGGAGGAAACGTATGGAGAGGTAGGGAGGAAACGTATGGAGAGGTAGGGAGGAAACGTATGGAGAGGTAGGGAGGAAACGTATGGAGAGGTAGGGAGGAAACATATGGAGAGGTAGGGAGGAAACATATGGAGAGGTAGGGAGGAAACATATGGAGAGGTAGGGAGGAAACATATGGAGAGAAGGAGGAAACGTATGGAGAGGTAGGGAGGAAACGTATGGAGAGGTAGGGAGGAAACGTATGGAGAGGTAGGGAGGAAACATATGGAGAGGCAGGGAGGAAACGTATGGAGAGGTAGAGAGGAAAGGTATGGAGAGAAAAGGAGGAAACGTATGGAGAGAAAAGGAGGAAACGTATGGAGAGATAAGGAGGAAACGTATGGAGATAAGGAGGAAACGTATGGAGAGATAAGGAGGAAACGTATGGAGAGATAAGAAGGAAACGTATGGAGAGATAAGGAGGAAACGTATGGAGATAGGAAGGAAACGTATGGAGCAAAGAGGAGGATACGTATGGAAAGATAAGGAGGAAACTATGGAGAGATAGGGAGGAAACATATGGAGAGATAAGGAGGAAACATATGGAGATAGGAAGGAAACATATGGTGAGATATGGAGGAAACTATGGAGAGATAGGAAGGAAACATATGGAGAGATATGGAGGAAACGTATGCAGAGATAGGAAGGAAACATATGGAGAGATATGGAGGAAACGTATGCAGAGATAGGGAGGAAACATGGAAAAGTTGAATTATAAACTGGAAAGCAGAACAGTGGTGGAGAGAGAGTAAACAGAAACAGAGATTGAGAGAATAGAGAGGAAATAGAGAGTAAAGATGGTCTATTATAACCTAAATTGCAGAAGTGATGTTGGTGGTGTGTGAGCATGATGTTCCTCCAAAACAAGGCGGTCTACATTAGTCTCTAGCTGTTGTCCACATCATTAGTACTGGAATCAGATCACCAGAGGGCCTATTATCACTGAGCACGTAATGAGAAACTGGGACCACTTCAAACACGCTGTTATTAAAAATACATTTAGGCAAAGCAACTTTCCAAAACACCATGAGTTGTTGAGAGGTACAGTGCCTTAAGAAAGTATTCATACCCCTTGAATTATTCCAGTGTTACAGCCTGAATTCAAAATGGATTACATTTATTGTTCTTACCCATCTACACACAATACCCCATAACGACAAAGTGTTTACATGTTTAGACATTTTAGCAAATTTATTGAAAATGAAAGAACTCAATTAGATAAATGACCCGAGTCAATACATGTTAGAATTACCCTTGGCAGCGATTACAGATGAGTGTCTTTCTGGTTAAGTCTAAGAGTTTTTCATACCAGGATTGTAGAATATTTGGCATATTTCTTTCTAAAATTCTTCAAGCTCTGTCAAGCTGGTTGCTGGTTATTGCTAGGCAGACATTTAAGTGTCGTCATAGATTTAAGCTGATTTAAGTCAAAACTGTAACTAAGCCACTCAGGAACATTCAATGTCTTCTTGGTAAGCAACTACAGTGTAGATTTGGCCTTGTGTTTTAGGTTATTGTCCTGCTGAAAGGTGAATTAATCTCCCAGTGTCTTGTGGAAAGCCGACTGGAACAAGGCTTTCCTCTAGGATGTTGCCTGTGCTTAGCTCAATTCACTTTATGTATTTTTTCTACCTGAAAAACTGCTGTCCTTAATGATTACAAACATATCCATAACATGATGCAGCCACCACTATACTTGAAAATAAGGAGAATGGTACGCAGTAAAAACATAATTCCACTGACATTATGGGGTATTGTGTGTAGGCCAGTGACACAAAATCTCAAAATGTTACATTCAGGCTGTAAAACAAAAAAACGGTCAACGGGTGTGAATGAAGCTTTCTGAAGGCTCTGTATTAACTGGGAGAATTTGAGCGGATAATATAACATTGTATAGGAATTATAGAACTGTGACAAAACACTAGTAACACCTTCCTAATATTGAGTTGCACCCCCTTTGCCCTCAGAACAACCTCAATTTGTCAGGGAATGGACTCTACAAGGTGTCGAAAGCTGTTCACAGGGATGCTGACCCACATCTTACACAATGTGCCCCACCCAGGTCGGTAATTCAACCATGCTTTACTACAAGTTTAGATAGCTATCCGCTAGACTAACTTACCAATAAAACATTATTTTTTTTTTAGCTGACATTGGTTAATTGAGTAACTTCATGTACAACCAAATATTGAAATTGCACCTTGGGTATTCTATTATTCTAACTCTCAACAGTAAATTGACTTTTTTTTTTTAAAGCTTTTTTAATTGGTCCACAGGCCACCAGATGCCCATCCCTGATCTACACTGATTGAAGTGGATTTAACAAGCGGCATCAATAAGGGATCATAGCTTTCCCCTGGTCAGTCTGTCATGGAAAGAGCAGGTGTTCCTAATGTTTTGTGTATTATCCTTGTAGAAGAGAGCAAGGCTAGTGCCTTGTAGCCCACACAGAGAATGTGTGTGGGCTACAAGTTCTAGTCATTAGGATACTCATCAAAACCACTAACTTTCCTCCTCTGAGTCTTTAATGAACATTATGAAACTTAAAAAAGTAATTTAGTTTCTTCAGCGCAATACAGGTACAATAAAATGTCTGGTGTTTAATAACCACTTATACGCACAATTGGCCCAGCATCGTCCGGGTTAGGCAGTCATTGTAAATAAGAATGTGTTCTTAACTGACTTGCCTACTTAAATACAGGTAAAAAAAAATAAATACATAAATAATACCAGCGTGTAAAATGTTGTGCATACCACTAACTAGTGTTTAATAAGCAGATACCACTCCAATAGTATCGTCTTACATCAGATCGCGTGACGACTCGAATGACAGCCCACCCCGACTGTCGGTTGAGGGACGAGTGTCGCTACCTGTCTGGAAGAGAATGTTCCCATGGTGTAACAATCAGCTATCTTTCTCTCTCTATTTCAGAGGCAGCCTGAGATCAATAACAACAACATGACTGAAGTATCTGAGAGGTGATGATGGAATAAACCCAGCTAGTTGGAAGACAATATAAACTCCAATACAAGGGCCACTTTACAATAATTATTGTCCCTGGTAGAACGCCGATAACACAATAGCAATAAAAATGTTCCAGATTAATATTTGCCGACATTGTGTAATCGTTTCTTCAGCCCAACCTGGGCTCGAACCATGGATCCGCTGAACACATTGACAACTTTCACCCACGAAGCATCGTTACCTGGCACCCCCAAATAGCAAGCATTTTTCACATCGGCAACACTTGCTTTACTGGAATATAGAAAATACTATAGCATCCTCTTAGCAATTACAATTTAGCCATTTTCAAAAACGTCATTTTTATTAACTACCGAAAAGGGGCTCGATTTAGCAGTGAACAATCAAATGCAGAGGAGAGGCAAGGAGCGGGAGAGAGAGAATCGAGAAGGGAGGAGGCTTGTAGAAAAAGAGCAGAGTGTGGTGGGGGGGGGGCGCCTTCAAAGCCTTATTACAGCCTCATCATTATTATTACAATCCACCATTTTGTTTCTCTTTGATGCAGTTAAAACAGCAGAACACTGCAAGCAGGGCAATGTCAGTATGAAAATAAGCTTTAAAATTCAGCAAAAAACTAGCAAATGTGTCTCAAGGCATCAGCTGACCTCCTAAACAAGTCAAACATTTTTAACTCCGCAGACATGCACCTTCCCAAATAGCATCCTATTCCCTATATAGAGCACTACTTTTGAACTGGGCCCTTAGGAATCTGGTCAAAAGCAGTGCACTATACTGGGAAGAAGGTGCCATTTAGGAAGCAGCCAGCCTCATCTCCTTTATACTGTACACAGTTAAAACAGCAGCTCTTCAAAACGGGACAGACGCTGTTCTGTAGAGGGAAAGCAGAGACCCAAGGTCAACTCTTTTGGTACAGATATGTACAACACGGGTCCAGATATGGTATGCGTTCAAAATGGCTCCCTGTTTCTTAACTATATAGGAATAGGGAGCCAATTCTGGAATGCAGCCACGATCTTCTGAATAGTAAAATATATATATATATATATATCTGAATTGGATGTTCTGGAATTCGATACAGTAGTATTCCGATTCTGATCATTGTGTGAAAGTGGAAAATTCATGATATTGTATCACCACCATTTAGCTATCGCCCATAGCATTCGTTTTTTTCTTTCTCCGAGGCAAACCTCGTCTGGAATGATAAACACCAGAGGAGAGAACGTATGAAACATGGTTATTCAGTAGCATTAGTCTAGTGCTATTCCAAAGCTGCTACCTGGAGCGAGACATGGAAGATGTCCTTGAAGACACACAGAACCACACGTGGAACCAGAAGGTTCCATTCCGTTTAGTTAGTTTCAGTTCATTCACATCGGTTCCCAGTTCAGGAAGACTTCATGGAGAATCCTTAGAATCAGTCCAAAGCTTCTTTATCGTATTCTAGACAGCTAGTCTTCCACGGAAACACATAATTAATATGCTTTGTTGTTGAAGGAAAGATTCAAACTAACCTTTATCAATACTGTACATAAACTCTGATGTGCTAGTCTAGTGGTCAGACGGTCGGTGTTCTGGAGATATGATTGAAAATAAAAATCCATTAACTGTCTGTGAGATTTGATCTTAACTCTGATTGAACGTGCACATTCGTCAAACGTCTGTCAACAAAACAAGAAGAAAACTGAAAGAAAAGATACTTAAAACAAAACATGTTACATCATTGGTACAGAGAGAAAAGAGAGGGAGAGAAGAGAGGGAGAAGAGGGGGAGAAAAGAGAGGGAGAAGAGAGAATAAAAGTGATATCCAATCAGTAGAAACAAGGAACCAGATAAGAGACAAACAGACAAGAGTTCTACTGGATTATTTGGAACCAGTGTTTTCTATGACCCCAGGGTTTTTAGCAGCCAGTCTCTATTGCGTGTGCGTATGTTGGAGCGTATGTGTTGAGTTGAACCACTAGGTGGAGACGCAGTCATAGTGAAAGCCCTGGCTGTCCGTTGAAGTGTGTGTTTACGTATGTTCGAATGTGTGCACGTATGTTGAAGAGTGTATGTTTTTGTGTGCATATATGTGTTCATGTATATGTATGCATGTATGTTGAAGAGTGTATGTGTTTGTGTGTATATGTGCTGCTTGTGGCTGTAGTAGCGCCGGGGATCCTCTATGAGGCGATCCATGCGTGTCGGAGGCACTCTGCAGCCGTGGCTCTCTTCTCTGGTACCAGGTCTAACATTGGGAGCAGGAAGCTGGCGAAGGTAGCCGCCTCCTCTTTAGACCACTCATACTTCTCTACCAACACCTCTAACAGACCCCATGGCTTCAGCTTGGTAATGTGCCTCAGGTCACCTATACAGGGAGGCGGGAGAGGGAGTTAACTACACACACCGCAGAAAGTTAGGTTAACGTGTGGAAAGCTCAATAAAACAGAAAAACCTACACCCACACACTTAGTCAAGGCTCAACTTTAAAACCTGCTAGTACACGAAAACTATGAAACTAGAATAACTATGAGAGAGAGAGAGAGAGAAAGTGAGAGGGAGAAAGAGGGAGGGAGATACAGAGAGAGTGAGAGACAGAAAGACAAAGAGAGAAAGTTAACTATACACAGTCCTTGTTAGAGTTTACATGAAAGAGCAAAAGACAGAAAACATGACAGAGACAGACAGACAGACAGAAAACATGACAGACAGACAGACAGACAGACAGAAAACATGACAGACAGAAAACATGACAGACAGACAGACAGAAAACATGACAGACAGACAGACAGAAAACATGACAGAGACAGACAGACAGACAGAAAACATGACAGACAGACAGACAGACAGACAGAAAACATGACAGACAGAAAACATGACAGACAGACAGACAGAAAACATGACAGACAGACAGACAGACAGACAGACAGACAGACAGAGCAGGTGTGGCGATTGTTTACCTTTCTTGGTGAAGAATTCCTTGGAGTATTTTCCTGCTAGGATCAGCTTCCTAGGAACTCTGCCCAGTAGCTCAATGATCAGTGCTATGTGGTCTACACACGGGAAGAATGAAGGAAGATGAGAAATGTACATTCTCCTCAGGCAGACAGCAGTAGGATGCCCAGCTGACAGACTATTTTAAAGGCACAATATGTAAGATTTAAATGGGGGTGGGGTGGGGGAGTATACCTTCATCTCTGGTGTAGTCCTGTCCAGAGTGAGGCTCAAACAGGTAGTCTCCTGTAGCCAGCTCAAAGGCCTGGTTAAAACACAGTCACAACATAGTTAAATATAACACAGGAAGGAAGGCTGATCTCCTGTGTGTGTGTGTGTGTGTGTGTGTGTGTGTGTGTGTGTGTGTGTGGGTGGTTAAGGTTAAATCATTTTTTATATTAAAATTACAATTAAACATGGTTGTAATCATAAGTTGTAACCCGCATTATGTTTTTACATAGAAATAAATGTGATGCAGTGAAATGACATCATACAGCCGGTCTGTGTTCCTGTCACGTCAACATCATACAGCCGGTCTGTGTTCCTGTCACATGTCAACATCATACAGCCGGTCTGTGTTCCTGTCACATCAACATCATACAGCCGGTCTGTGTTCCTGTCACATCAACATCATACAGCCGGTCTGTGTTCCTGTCACATCAACATCATACAGCCGGTCTGTGTTCCTGTCACATCAACATCATACAGCCGGTCTGTGTTCCTGTCACATGTCAACATCATTCAGCCGGTCTGTGTTCCTGTCACATGTCAACATCATACAGCCGGTCTGTGTTCCTGTCACATGTCAACATCATACAGCCGGTCTGTGTTCCTGTCACATGTCAACATCATACAGCCGGTCTGTGTTCCTGTCACATGTCAACATCATACAGCCGGTCTGTGTTCCTGTCACATGTCAACATCATACAGCCGGTCTGTGTTCCTGTCACATGTCAACATCATTCAGCCGGTCTGTGTTCCTGTCACATGTCAACATCATACAGCCGGTCTGTGTTCCTGTCACATGTCAACATCATACAGCCGGTCTGTGTTCCTGTCACACGTCAACATCATACAGCCGGTCTGTGTTCCTGTCACATGTCAACATCATACAGCCGGTCTGTGTTCCTGTCACATGTCAACATCATACAGCCGGTCTGTGGATCAGTGCCCAGGTCACCACAATGACGACCTCCCCGAACCTTCTGTGATAGAACTAGCAGATATGGTTAGGGCCTGCATCATATTAGAAACAGACAATGAAGAGAGTGGAAGGCTTCCGCAGGGAAGAGGCTCACCACCACCCAGCTCTCTGTGTAGCAAAACCCCAAGGAACCCTCTGAAAGGAAGTGGCTCTCGGGGAATAGACACAGAACAGCTGAAGGAAGCCCATATATGGGCATGACTCCTCAAAGCCACTGTGTGATGCTTGCAGAGCCAGACAACCAGATTGTGAATATGTATACCTGACTGCAAGTTTGTGAGTTTTAAAGATATGTAGAATCACTGCGGTGTGAGTTTTAAAGACATGTAGAATCACTGTGGTGTGAGTTTTAAAGACATGTAGAATCACTGTGGTGTGAGTTTTAAAGACATGTAGAATCACTGTGGTGTGAGTTTTAAAGACATGTAGAATCACTGTGGTGTGAGTTTTAAAGACATGTAGAATCACTGCGGTTTGAGTTTTAAAGACATGTAGAATCACTGCGGTGTGTGTTTTAAAGACATGTAGAATCCCTGCGGTGTGTGTTTTAAAGACATGTAGAATCCCTGTGGTGTGAGTTAAAGACATGTAGAATCACTGTGGTGTGAGTTAAAGACATGTAGAATCCCTGTGGTGTGAGTTAAAGACATGTAGAATCACTGTGGTGTGAGTTTTAAAGACATGTAGAATCACTGTGGTGTGAGTTTTAAAGACATGTAGAATCACTGTGGTGTGAGTTTTAAAGACATGTAGAATCACTGTGGTGTGAGTTTTAAAGACATGTAGAATCACTGTGGTGTGAGTTTTAAAGACATGTAGAATCACTGTGGTGTGAGTTTTAAAGACATGTAGAATCACTGCGGTGTGAGTTTTAAAGACATGTAGAATCACTGTGGTGTGAGTTTTAAAGACATGTAGAATGACTGTGGTGTGAGTTTTAAAGACATGTAGAATCACTGCGGTGTGAGTTTTAAAGACATGTAGAATCACTGTGGTGTGAGTTTTAACCACTACCGGTTTCAGTATTACACTGACTCAAGCAAGAGCACTTGTTAGACTCCTCTTAGGGCACTGAGATAACTAAGAAGTTTTTGTCTACAGACCAATTTCTAGAGAAGTACGTAAAATAGAATTGAGTACGTTAGAGCTTAGAGGGAACTAGGACCACCAATACTTACTGTCATAGTATATGAAAGCGATGCTGTGATAAGTTTGAGTGATATAATGCCTCCGGTTCCATAGGAAAACAAGACAACAGAAGAGTTAAACGCTGAAACTCTAAATAAAAGGAACGGTCATATTGTAGGTCTTGAAACTGTCATAGAATACCTTTATCCTTATAACATACATCTCCCACCTTAGCGAACTCTATTTAAACCAAGCAGTGAAAAACACTTAAGACTTACCTAGAAGAGATTGTGTAAGACAAATACAGCTTAGACTAAACCAGCATTGGGAGTAAGACCTTTGAATATAACTTCCCTTTACCCAGCCGTATATAAGTGAAGACACATTTCCTTTTACCTCTGACCTTAGTTGGACCCCAGAGGAACTTGGCAAATAGTAGCTATAATACCGGACTGGAAGTAACCCTTCAGGATAATCTATCAATACGGTTATTACTGGAGGTTAATGGACTATTTAACAGAAGTTAAATAGTGGTGAACGAAGGGTAGCTTGTACACAGCACTTTATATATTGTCTATAAACTAAGTAGTCATCCACTACTCTAAACCAGTAGGGATAGTGAGCCTCTCTTGACCTGACCTCGGCGGACAGATCAGGAAGAACTCTACCAGGGTCCCGGCAACGACGACACCGGTCTGTGTTCCTGTCACATGTCAACATCATGCAGCCGGTCTGTGTTCCTGTCACATGTCAACATCATGCAGCCGGTCTGTGTTCCTGTCACATGTCAACATCATGCAGCCGGTCTGTGTTCCTGTCACATGTCAACATCATACAGCCGGTCTGTGTTCCTGTCACATGTCAACATCATACAGCCGGTCTGTGTTCCTGTCACACGTCAACATCATACAGCCGGTCTGTGTTCCTGTCACATGTCACACATGTCAACATCATACAGCCGGTCTGTGTTCCTGTCACATGTCACACATGTCAACATCATACAGCCGGTCTGTGTTCCTGTCACACGTCAACATCATACAGCCGGTCTGTGTTCCTGTCACATGTCACACATGTCAACATCATACAGCCGGTCTGTGTTCCTGTCACATGTCACACATGTCAACATCATACAGCCAGTCTGTGTTCCTGTCACATGTCACACATGTCAACATCATACAGCCGGTCTGTGTTCCTGTCACATGTCACACATGTCAATATCATACAGCCGGTCTGTGTTCCTGTCACACGTCAACATCATACAGCCGGTCTGTGTTCCTGTCAGTTGAAACACACGTCACACAAGTCAACATCATACAGCCCACCTGACCTGTGTTTCAACTGACAGGAATACAGACTGGCAGGGCATGTTTTGGGTTGATATTACATGCAGGAGGAGAGTGTGTATGTATATGTGTGTGTGTCCACCCACCATTGCGGCAGTGCTCCAGATATCAGCAGGCGTCCCGTAGCCCGCTCCCATCAACACCTCCAGAGAACGGTACTGACGAGTTTGGATGTCATCTGTAAAGTGCTTGTGCTGAGAGAGTGAAAAAAGAGAGAGACAGAGAGAGAGACAGAGACAGAGAGAGAGAGAGAGAGAGAGAGAGAGAGAGAGAGAGAGAGAGAGAGAGAGAGAGAGAGAGAGAGAGAGAGAGAGAGAGAGAGAGAGAGAGAGAAAAATAGTCAGTTTCATTATGTGATCCTCTGGATTTAGGGCTGTGGCGGTCATCAAATTTTGTCAGCCAGTGATTGTCAAGCAAATAACACATTTAGCATCTCCTGGCGTCCACACATAGCCTATTAATACAACCACAAAAAAAAAACACAGCAGAAGGCTATAAGCGCAAATGTTCCATTAGCGGGAAAACACCATTATCAAAAGTGACGGCAAATGCGATTATGCAGGTAATGCTTTTGTTATAAAAGTGAATTTTAGGGTGAAAATGATCTTCCCCAAACTTGACAATCACAATGCTGCCTATGTCTGCCAGTTAGGCTGTACATCAGTTGTAAAGCGGATTAATGTGCCACTTCAGTTATGATACAAACCTTATCAAAACATATGGGCCTATGGGCTAGGCTACATGAGGTGTGTGACTAGGATTGTTTATGGCCTTACACTGGGCATCATTCATAAGTGATAATATATAACTGACAAGTGATAGGCTAATCTTGTCACCCATCTGTTCAATTCTTGATTTAATCTTGTCTTTACAAACACAAAATAATATGTGTGAAATTGGTTTTGATTTAGAATGGACCATTATCATGCTCCTGTCTTGAAACATCTATGCACGTAAATAGTGAATGGAGGATGCTTTTCCAATGGTTCATTTTCATGCCAGCCAGGTAGGCTATACTCCTGTTGTAAAGAGAGGCAATGTGCTTAATATTAGGAAAGTTGATTAATATATATAGTAGACCTAGCCTATAGAAAGCTGATGGGATCCTTTTCTTTTTATTAGAGGCCATAACTCTTTTCTTGTGTAATTGCATAGCCTATAGAACATGAGCTCATGAAGTGTTTGATTATCAATTACATTTGTATTGATGTCAGAGGAACAATAGAGTGCTGAGTACCAGGAAGTTAGCAAGTTTGGTAGACTACTAATGACCATCAGCAGCATCAGAGCTTGGAGAAGCCTAATTACCCTGACTAAACGGTCACGTGGAATTTGACTGCTTTCATGACTCGTGACCGCCAGTGTGGCGGTAATACGGTCACCGCAACAGCCCTATCTGTAGCTTCCACAACTACCTGTTCTGATTAACAATTAAGTACTTCAAGGTAGCAAGTAGGGAAGGATACATTTAAAAGTTTCTAAACAGTGTGGCCTACGCTGGTCCAGTGGTCCAAGCCACTGCCTCAAGAACACATATACCACTAAAGAATGGGTTCCAAGCCGACCCACTGATATTTCAACACTATCTTTCAGAATGTCTGATGTACTCACCACCCAGCAGGCGTTCCCCAGGTCAGCTATTTTGATCTGGATCTTGTCTGCATTGAGAGGTTCCAGAGGGTTGACCAACAGACTACCTGCTGCTACTTTATCTAGAGACAGGAGAGAGAGAACGAGAGATGGAAAAGGAGAGAGGAACACAATGCATTAGTCAAGAGAACATACACTACATTACCAAAAGTATGTGGACATCTGCTCGTCGAACATCTCACTCCAAGACCATTATTCCTCGCCACCAAACTTTACAGTTGGCACTATGCATTGTGGCAGGTAGCGTTCTCCTGGCATCCACCAAACCCAGATTTGTCTGTCAGACTGCCAGATGGTGAAGCGTAATTCACCACTCCAGAGAACGCGTTTCCACTGCTCCAGAGTCCAATGGCAGCGAGCTTTACACCACTCCAGCCGACGCTTGACATTGCGCATGGTGATCTTAGGCTTGTGTGCGGCTGCTCGGCCACGGAAACCCATTTCATGAAGCTCCCAACGAACAGTTCTTGTGCCGACGTAGCTTCCAGAGGCAGTTTGGAACTCGGTAGTGAGTTTTGTAAATGAGGACAGACGATATTTACGCGCAACGCGTTTCAGCACTTGCCGGTCCCGTTCTGTGAGCGTGTGTGGCCTCGACCACTTCACGGCTGAGCTGTTGTTGCTCCAAGACATTTCCACTTCACAATATCAGCCCTTACAGTTGACCGGTGCAGCTCTAGCAGGGCAGAAATTTGACAAACTGACTTGTTGGAAAGGTGGCATCCTATGACGGTGCCACGTTGAAAGTCACTGAGCTCTTCAGTAAGGCCATTCTACGGCCAATGTTTGTGTAAGGAGATTGCATGGCTGGGTGCTCGATTTTACACATCTGTCAGCCACGGGTGTGGCCAAAATAACTAAATCCACTAATTTGAAGGGGTGTCCACATACTTTTGTATCACAGGAGGTTGGTGGCACCTTTGTAGGGGTGAACGGGCTCGTGGTAATGGCTGGAACAGAACCAGTGGAATGGTATCAAATACATCAAACGCATGGTTTCCAGGTGTTTTTGACGCCATTCCATTTGCTCTGTTCGGCCATTATTATGAGCCGCCGTCCCCTCAGCAGCCTCCACTGTTTTGTATTTATAGTATATTGTGACGTTGGGTCCTGTGAAGAGAGGAAAGAGAGGTGGAGGAAAACGAAGTAGAGACTGAAGAGGTGGTGATAGGAGGTGGTTAGTGGGGAGACTAACAGCTACGGACACTTACAGATGACATAACACTTACACCATCAGCTGGAGTGTATTCAGCGAGTATTCAGCAGATAGACATGTAAGGAGTAGATCTGACGATCATCTAATCTACATGTCAAAAGAGATGTGAGATCTACATGACATCTCTGTTCCATCTGAATGTTCTGTAACGTTGCAGCCTCCTGATGAAGCACCCAGCAAAGTATCACCTCTCCTCCACTAACCGTTCCTCTCGCTCTCCTCCTCTTCATCCCCTCTTCCAGGCATCCCCTCCTTCTCCATCTCCTCTTTTCTCTCCTCCTCCCCTTGCTCTCTCCCTTCTTTACCGTCTGTTTCGGGATCGTGTGGGTCGCTGGGCCCTGTTCTGTTATATTCTGAATAAGCTGCATTGACCGTCATGTCCCGACCCTCCGTGCTGGCATGGTCGGTGGTGCCAGCGTTGAGTTTGTTGGCTGTCTGTTGGTCCTCTTCTTCCTCGGTCCTCTGTACCTCCTGGCTCGCCGTGTTCTCCTCATCCTCCGATTGGGCATGGCCGTTGCAGGTCACCTCCATCCTGCTCTCCTCTTCCTCACTCTCCTTCTCTTCCGTTTGATTTGGACCTGGGTCAATTAAACAGATCACAGTCAGTCACACCATTAGTAATCAATACACTGCTGTGAGTTTAGTATGCTCCAAACAGAAGAAAACGGCCTGAAACAGAGAAGGTACTATGTCAACTTATGCAATAAGAACTTGCAAAAACATTTTGCTGTAGAGTGCCCTAATAATCACCAACACCGGTCCCATGACATTTGGAAATAGGGCAGGGATCATCAGCTAGATTAAGGCCAAACATGCCCCAATAAAGATACTCCACCTCAAGAACACCATTTGGCGAAAGGCTCAGCACACAAATACTCAGGTTGACTGCCTGTCGTTCAGCCAAATGAGTAATAACTGCACTCAGGCTATCCGGAAGGCCAAAGAGCAGTTCTCTCTCTGTGGGTCTAACCCCTAGAAGTTCTGGAAAACAGTTAAAGACCTGGAGAATAAATCCTCCTCCTCACAGCTGCCCATGTCCCTTAATGTTGATGTGGTTGTTACTGACAAGAAGCACATGGCTGAGCTCTTTAATCACCACTTCATTAAGTCAGGATTCCTATTTGACTCAGCCATGCCTCCTTGCCCGTCCAACATTTCCTCATCTCCCACCCCTTCTAATGCGACTAGCACCGATGCTCCTCCCTCTTTTTCCCATGCCCCACTACACAGTTTCTCCCTGCAGGCGGTCATAGTCTGAGGTGCTTAAGAAGCTCCTCTACAACAAGGCTTTCTTAGTGTCCAACAATCTTTCTCTACCCTTAACCTTGTTCTGAACACCTCCAAAACCCACCGGTGTGATTACTATCTGAGGGTTTAGAGCTTGAGGTAGTCATCTCATACAAGTACTTGGGAGTACGGCTAGACGGTACACTGTCCTCTCAGCACATATCAAAGCTGCAGGCTAAAGTTCAATCTAGACTTGGTTTCCTCTATGGTAATCGCTCCTCTTTCACCCCAGCTGCCAAACAAACCCTGATTCAGATGACCATCCTACCCATGCTAGATTACGGAGACAAAATGTATAGATCGGCGGGTAAGGGTGCTCTGGAGCAGCTATCAGATTTGCCACCATTTCTCCTTATAGGACAAATCGCTGCACTCTATACTCCTCTGTAAACTGGTCATCTCTGTATACCCGTCGCAAGACCCATTGGTTGATGCTTATTTATAAAACCCTCTTAGGCCTCACTTCCCCCTATCTGAGATATCTACTGCAGCCCTCATCCTCCACATACAACACCAGTTCTGCCAGTCACATTCTGATAAAGGCCCCCAAAGCTCACACATCCCTGGGTCGCTCGTCTTTTCAGTTCGAGGCAGCTAGCGACTGGAACGAGCTGCAACAAACACTCAAACTGGACAGTTTTATCTCAATCTCTTCATTAAAAGAGCAGTTGGACACAGCAGTTGTGGCTGCTTTGTGTGATGTATTGTCATCTCTACCTTCTTGCCCTTTGTACTGTTGTCTGTGCCCAACAATGTTTGTACCATGTTTTGTGCTGCTACCATGTTGTGTTGCTACCATGTTGGTGTCATGTGTTGCTGCCATGCTGTGTTGTCTTAGGTCTCTCTTTATGTAGTGTTGTCTCTCTTGTCGTGATGCGTGTTTTGCACTACATATAAAAAAATTATTTAATCCCAGCCCCCGTCCCCACAGTAGGCCTTTTGCCTTTTTTTAGGCCATCATTGTAAATAAGAATTTGTTCCTTTAAGAATTTGTTACCTTTAACTGACATGACCAGTGAAAGGTAAAACAAATAAATACAATTTTTTTTTTCAAAAATTCAAAAATTGCTTACATTTGGAACAGTTCACAACATCATTCTGATCGAGATTAAAGGTGAAGTCCCCAGGTGTGTTTACCTGCTGTGACATCGTTAGCGATGTTAGCGATGTCCTGTAGCGTGTCAGACGAGGGGGGAGGGGCATCTGTACTGGTCTCTGTCCTCCCCTCTTCTTCCCCCTCCTCCTCCTCCTCTCCTCCTTCAGGCGCTGCCTCCATCTCCTGAATCCTCTTCTCTAACATCTCTGCCTGCTTCCTCTGTTTCTTCTTCATCTTCTTCTTCTTGTTCTTAGACATCTTCACCGCCTGGGGGGGAGAGGGAAGAGGAGAGGGACGGGGAGAGGTTTGGACTACTGTACCATTTGTAAATCCATTGCTAAGTGTGAACAGAGCCACCAACTCCAACGCAGTATATGGTAGATACAGCTGGTAGCAACCACAGACAGACAGACAGACAGACAGACAGACAGACAGACAGACAGACAGACAGACAGACAGACAGACAGACAGACAGACAGACAGACAGACAGACAGACAGAACAATATGTTTTTATAAATAACACAGAAAGCCTGATAGACTCACTGGTTTAGGTGCTGGGGCTGTGCTCACTATGAAGAGAGAGGAGAGAGAACATTCTAGTCAGTGTTATATCCTCAGCAAAATAACCACTAAACCAGCAGCATAGGTGATATGTCAAATCTGCCTCAGTAATTAGCATGCAGTTTCAGTAGTACAGTGTGTGTGTGTGTGTGTGTGTGTGTGTGTGTGTGTGTGTGTGCGCTCTGATTCACACACAGCTGTTCTGATACCCTCTCCAGCGTCGTGGACCAGCGGGATTCACACACAACCCCGTCCCCGCCTGAGAGACGGAGGTTATTTCTGTACCAAATCCCAGTGACTCACTGAACACAAACCTATTTCTTTTTTTTTATAGCCTTCGTGGCTTTGCATAATGGCCTGGTCTCTAGAGTCTTCTCCTCTGTCTGAGTCTGTTAGAGCTAGCTCTACTGCAGCTCTCCCTCTCAATGTCACCCCGACCACTAGAGATGGATCAGCATCAGACAGCTAGTAACATCACACCAGAACAAAGCCCAGTCTCATCTCAATCCATAGATACTCTGTACCTCTACCATCAACTACTTCTACACCAATCTAAATGTTAGGGTCAATCTTTAGATATCAGTCTCTCAGTAAATCGGCAGATGATTTGTCTCTGATGCTTGTGTCTGAATTTCCCTACAAAACTCTTTATGCACCAGCAAAACAGGAATCCAGACAATGAATGAATGAATGACATCAATGTTTTCCCCTCTTTGTTCTGTGATCACAGTCTCCTAGACTGGCTGGTGATCAGACTGAAACGCTGAATGTCTGGCTTGACTTGGCAGGGCTCGCTCTTTTTGTTCAGAACATTGAGACAAAGCTCCATACAAAAAAATATATGATCCTTTGAAGAGCTTTGAGAGAAAAGCACTAATGAATACAATCTCATTATTCACCAGCATGCCAAGCCTTGACGGTAATGTTATTATGACCATGTTGATACAGCTTTCCAACACTGCACTGTGTTCATTCAAAATGGTGGAAGCGAGGGGTCAGTTACGAGCAGACATCTTCCTGACATAGTGTGCGTTTGTGGCTACTTCTGAGCGGTGTGTGTGTGTGTGTGTGTGTACCTGCGGATCCGGAGGGGGGTGGAGCTCCAGTCCTCTGCCATTCTGTAGCCTCGGCAGCCATCTTCTTGATGTAGGGCTCGTTGACAGTCAACAGGATGTTCTCTGGCTTGATGTCTGTATGGATGATCTTACACTTGGAGTGAAGGTAGTCCAGGCCCTGGAGAACCTGCAGGAGGGCAGAGGATCAGTGAGATCACAGCTGCATCGTAGGGTTTCAACATTGAGAAATCATTCCCAAAATTCCAGCTGGAAGATTCCTGGAATCATGGAACATTTCAACCCGCTTTCAATAACAGAATTACTGTTTTCAGTTCCAGCGTTAAAATTCTGTTTTTGCAATCAAGATAACCTGGAACACTCACAACCTGGAACGCACCCAATATTTTGTGAGAAGTAAGGTGTTGTTTTGTTTTACCTGCCGTATGATGCTCTTGACGCAGGGCAGAGGAAGGCCCTGGTAGTTGGACTTGATGATCCATTTGAGCAGGTGATGACCCAGAACCTCAAACACCATACAGACATCTGACAGGGGAGGTTAAGGACTAGTACAGGACAAGTACAGGAGAGCAAGGGAGAGGGACAAGCTGGGAAGCCTAACACACACACACACCATTGTCATTCACCCCTATGCATTTGGCTTACACCTACGCAATATCAAATGTGAACACCTAAAGGTTCTGCAAAGAACCAAGATGGAAGTAGGCACACCAACCCAGAACTCATTACGACCCCTTCCAGAAGCTAGGCATGCTGGTACAGAGTCTGGGCATGTTGCCTGGACACCCAGCTGTGATCAGGATGTAACGGTCATTAGCTGGGACGGACACAGAAACTGTCAGTACATTTGTGTCTGTATGTGTCCTCTAGCTGGGCCGTGTTGTGCTGCTAAAATCCAAACAACGCTGGCCAAACGTCAGCCCGGCAGGGCACTTCTGTGAACCACCGATAGTTGGTGGCAGGACTGGGGCAATGCATCTTCTAAGCCTCATAATATTGACCAATAACAACGCACTGATCCTAGTGAACACTGAGTACATGGAATATACCGGTTCTCTCTTGTTGTCTGTTTTCATACTATGGTGAACGTGCTTTTATCATGTATAAAAGTGAAAAAAGCACTGCTGTCGTCGTTTAACTGAGGATACGAGTTCCGTTCATGCCAGAGATCTTGAAGTCATCCAGTAGCTGAACCACCCTCTCTCTGCTGGGGTCGTTGTGGTCCGTGTTCCTTACCTGGAACACACACATTAATACAATTCATATTGAGTAGAAGTGTGTATGTGCCTGTGTGTGTGTGTGTGTGTGT